>CAIGRR010359178.1:0-19421 GCA_903798365.1 Fraxinus sp. 1973-6204 | reverse complement strand
GTATCAACACACTTTATCCATGCTAATATAAACAAAAAAAAAAAAAAATATTGCACGTGCGTTGCACGTGCAGCCACTAGTAGTAATAAAATGGTGAAATTTTGAGGAAAAAACTTCTATGCAGAATAATAGTTCTACATTCTTTGTGCTGTAGTTTTTTTTTTTTTTTTTAAACAAAAATAGTGATCTCATTTTATTGATTTTTGTCATTGGAGAATATATTTGTCTCACGAACTATACCTAATATGAGGTTTTTGAAACTTAAACAAATTGATGTAAAACTCATGTTTTATAACTGAATCTAGCTATGTTTTCCAGCAATATCGAAAAATAGTTTATTGATTTGTGAATTCATAATTCGCAAATTCCATGTTTAATAAACAAAATATTGAAGCTTTTTTATGTCTGTATTTTTCTATATTGCTGAAAAATTCTATCAGATTACATTAAAATCTGATAGAACTCAGAAATCTGTTTTTCTCACCGAATTATGATATTTAGTTTAATGAGAATGCATGCAACTATTGACACAACGACTTTATTAGAATTCTCGAAAAAATTTCTTAGTTAACAAGAAGTAAGTTTTTGTTCTTATATATTATTTTTTTCATGACTGCAGTAAACTTTATTTTTTGTAACTTGTCATAATTTGTTTTTATTTGTTTTAAATGTTAGGAAAATGAGGACGACTTCAATATATATATATATGATTATACGTAAAACTTTACTATTGACTAAGTACGAATAAAGTATATGTTAAATTTAAGCCTACAACATTCAACTATATTGTTACAAATTCTTTAAATTACATTTTTTTAATATTGATAGTGTAGGTATTCCATAGTCGATAATCATTAGCTAATTGGGTTTGTATAGATGGGTAAAAACTTGGTTTGATTATTGTTATAATACAATTCTAAACGTTGTAGCTATAGACGCAAGCCTCATATACGCTATGAATGTTAGCACAGTGAAAAATATAGAAAACTTAAAAATAACCTTAATCATGCCAAAACAAAAGAGATCTGTTTGAACACATAAGTCTGAGTGCCCATTTCATCTAAACGGTGTGAAATTGTCAAATGAGGACGATTGTATGTTAAAGGTATTATGTGGACTATATAATCACCCAATGAAACAACATTTAGAAGGACGTCCTTATGTAGCAAGATTAATTAATGACGAGAAGCAGATTTTAATACACGTGTCAAAAAGTTTGGTAAAACCTAGGAGCATATTGATGACTTTGAAAGAATGGGTTCCAAATAATGTTAGCACAACGAGAACCACTTACAACGCACGTGCAAGGCCTAGATTGATTGAGAAGGTGGGAAAAACACAAACGCAACAGTCAATGAACAAATTAAAGAACACAATAATATCCAGCGGCATAGATCTCATGACAAAATAGATGAAGTTAAAGACCTTTTTTTTTTTTTTGTATATCCGACATCTGTAGATTTGTTATATGCCTTTTAATGTGTGATTATAATAGATTGTACTTACAAAACCACCAGGTATTGACGCCATCTTTTTGAGATTGTTGGTTTTACTCGATCCAGATGAGGTTTTTAGTTGCTTTCATATTCATGGAGGCTAAACGGGAAGCAAATTATATTTGGACAATGAAGAAGTTGAAAACCTTAATGAACCATGATGTCTTGCTGCATGTTGTTAAAACAAATAGGGAACTAGAACTTATTCAGGTAGTTGAAAAGATTTTTCCTAGTACCAAAAATCGATTATGCACATGACACATAAAAAAATGTATAGGCCAATATAAAGAAGTTTTTTGAGTGAAAAGAAGTATATGATACTTTTTCTAGGAGATGGAGCGTACTTGTTGTATTTATTACGGAGGATATATATGAACAATTGGCTAAAACTATCTTTCTAATTTGAAACTTTTTTTTTTTGAAGATATTGGATTATGTTCTAAGATCTTGGTTGAGTAAATATATAGACAAATTCATTGCTGCTTGGACAAATGTAATTATGCACTTTGGTAATGTCAAACAAATAAGTAACTTGTACAATACTTATAATTATTGTATTATTAACTTGTAAATTTTTTTTGCTGATTGTAAAATTATGCACTTCGGTAATGTCAGACAAATAAGTAACTTGTATAATACTTATAATTAATTGTATTGTTTACATTATTTGTTTTTACAATCGGCAAAAAAATTATTATCAATTTATCTGATTAAATAAAATATATTCATATTTTTCACAAGGTTGAAAGTGCACATTCTAAATACAAGAAACGTCTTGGATCAACACAAGGTGATTTTGAAACTTCATGGAAAGTTATGCATCATCTTTTGAAATTACAATTGAGTGAGATACAAGCTTCGTTTGAACAAAGCATGAATTTGGTTCAACATAATTTCAAACGTAGCCTTTTCAAGTAGTTGTGTGGTTTCATGTTCAAGAATGCAATGGATCTTATATCAAGGCAGTCAAATCAAGTAGAACGTATTGGTTTAGACAAAAGTGCTTGTCATTGCACTTCTAGATCCACAGATGATTTAGACAAAAGCTTTATTTTTATTGTCAATTTTATATCTCATAAGTGTACGAATCGTAACAAGTAATAAAGTGGACCTAAGATTCAGGATTATCATTCCCACGAGTATGTAATTTAATTCCTAATTTATTTTTTCTAACTCCTATTTGATGAAAAAACAAATTATGAATTGGTGATTGTTTATCTAGTTTATCTAATTAAATTAAAACTATCTAAAAGTACACAATTAATCAAATTCGATTTTTATGTATAAATGTGGATGTTAGGATTTATAATTTCATCTATAGATCCCCTTTAATTAGTTGATGAACATTCTTAATTTAATGTTCGATCGAATTCTTTTAACGTGTTCAATTTATCTGTATGGTGTTCAAATCAATTTTATTAACTAAGTAATTTCATATCGCTATGTGAATTCAAGTACACTTAAGAATTCATATCACGATCGTAATAACTAGAAATGTATCTCTACGCTATTATGCTAATTCTCGAATTTTACTATGTACGTGGTCTAAACTTATAACTTACCTCTCAACTCTTTATAAATTCATAAAATCATTGGATTATTGGGCAAATAACTCAAAGCATTAACAAACATAAAAAAAATCAACACATATTAGTTAAATTATTAGAATCTTGAAAATTAAATTAAAGGGTCATACATAGATTATATTGTTTGTCCTAGCTATGAATTTAACTACTCATACTAATGAAGAAAAACAATAAAAAAAAGTATAGAGTTCATAACTTGGTTTTGAAATCTTAATGATGGAAAGAATTGAATTTTACACCAAGAATCTTCTTCAATTACAAAATCTTCAAACCCTAACATTTTACCCTTAATTTCTTGATGATTATATGTTTCTTTCTCAAAAATTATGTGTCCCATAAAAAGAATGAATGAGAATTATATATAGAAATATAGAATAACTCTAAAAGTCCTAGAACATCTTTGATTTGAAATTTGAGTCTAAATAAGAATTCCACAAAAGTTAGAATTTTTTATATTTAAGTGCATTTTGGTCGCCCACATTAAGTTCCTATGTATCTCAGGTCTTCCTTGTTTGCATGGTAGGTCCTGGTCTTCAAGATTTGATTATTTTGGCCCCCAATTTCTCAATTTTTGTACTGCTTCAATCCAATTTCATGAAAACTTGTCCAATTCGGGTTTTACCTAAATCAATCATAAAATAACCTAAATTAAGTATATATTCATTCGATATAAAGATAAATCAAATAAGTATAGAAGATCGAATAAGCACATAAACCTATATTTTGCTTGAAGGATTAAATGCACTGGCTTTCACGTAACTTTTAACGGATTTTATGTTGATCAGTAAATATTATTTTGTTTAAAATTTCTCAATGAATTTTATTTTTTTTAAAGTTTAATTTAACTAATGGAAAAGTGACATGATACTTTACTATTTGTCAACTAGGTTGCTAGCTAGACCGTTCTACTTTTCTGTTAGTCAAACTAAAGAAAATAGACAAAAGGATCAAATTGCAACAACGTTTTAATCAATTTAAAACAAAATAAAATTCATTGACCAAGTTGAAATTTCACTATACCTCCGTTTTTAACTTTTGGCTTACTGCCAAAAATGTTTCATCCTTGACTACCCACATTAAAGAAATGGTAGAGAAATGGTTGTGACAATTGCGTGGTTTGAATGTCAAATCGAAGCAACTATGGAATGGAGCACAGTTATGAATAAGACTTGCCAATTTGGATAAGGATGTAATGAAAAATTACATTAATAATCCTAGATTAAATAGTCATTCACGAGCATTAATTAATTGAAAATCTCGTCATCTTCCTTACATTAATGCTAAAGAAACAGGGTCGGTGACCGACCTAAAAACAGGGGGCCGAGGTGGCCCTTGATCTGAATTGTGGGTCATCCAAATCAACGCCCGAATGGAAGCCACATCAAGCCCCTGTTTTTGAGTCGGTCACCGACTCTGTGTGTATAGCAGATTTCTCTTCCTTATCCAGTTAATAGAGTTGTTTAATCAAATGTTACTTATATTAATGTCTTTTCGAATAGTGGAAGAGAAAAGGATGTCACGCAAAATCCGATTAGAATAATCGATTGCTTCTTGCCTTTATTTTTTCAAAGTCGAACCAGTAGTGGACAATTATTGCCCGCTTTATCATAAACAATGCACGTGCAATGTTAAGTGTTGTGTTTTGATAAAAACAAAAAAACGAATTTTCATCTCTCTCGACCAATCCCTAACTTATATATAATAAAAGGAAAAAAACTCTTAGTATAGATGATGAAAAAAGGTAATGAGAAATTAATAAAGCCCACATTCTATGGCAACGTCAGTCCAAAAAAAAAATAAAGGTGCAATAAAAATAAAGTAAAATAAAAAATAAAGCAAAAGGCAAAAAGTTATGGAAAGTGCCTTTAAAAACAATCACATGCTTCTCTTTTTCTATTTGTTCATCACCCTCAACAATTGTTGTTTCGATAAAAACAAATTCCAACGGTGTTTCGTTATCCAATCATGTATTGTCACGTAGATTTAAAAAATTTTAAAATTTTATATTTTATATAGCATATTTGCCTTGCAAGTTATGAAGATTGTACAGAATAGTCTTGAAGCGAAATCACTAAGTAACTAGTACAAATTAAAATGTACATGAAACTTTAATCTTGTCTAAATTCGAGGAGACTCGAATTGATATCAATGAAAATCTACGTATAAAACCAACATTTCTATGTCTATACTTCCACTGATGGAATCGAACCATATCATAATTGATTAGTTATAGTTTGACACAGTCTAATTTTATTGATATTCCAAGAGAAATATTTAATTGAATGTTAAGCCCCGGTTTGGCCCTCGTTATGTTATATTATAATTTATTTTTCTATCTCTTCTTATCAACAATACATTCTTCAATACAATAATATTACACATAAATAAATAAAAAATTATCTTTTAATCACACATTTTTCAAAAAATTAATATTTCTCTTATTATAATGTGGAATAATAAGATTCAAACAGGTGCTAAGTTGGATATAAATCGATGAATTTGATCATCTATGTGGTTTTACTAAAATCGAATTTTTAATAGATTTGACAAAAGTTAATGTAACATATAATTGTAAATGTGGTAAATGTGTAGTTTAAAACGAGTTTAAAAAATTGAGACCAAACAAGGACTTGCGTGTTTCACGATTCTTAAACTTATAACCAGTAAATTAGAACTAAACCAATTAATTTGGTTAGGGGAAAGATGTCTAACCCCAATAGTTAGTTCTCAAAATTGGTTCTACACGTAAATCAGAGAATACATAATGGATTACATAATGTCACATGACACTCTACTATTTGTCAGTTTAAAATACAATCAATTTTTTCATCCAATCTTTTTTCTGCACATCATATTATTTAATTCTTTATGTACATTTTTTGATGTACAAGTAGCAAAATCTACTAATTAACTATACATTGGTTAGTCTTAAGTGGCAGGCGGTGAAAAGCACAGTTGAAATGTTTGTTTCTATCTTTTCAGGCACGTTACATATAAATGAAAAAGTGTGTTGTAAGAAATGGCAAAATCAAAAAAGTTAAGTACATTGTAAGCAATTATGAAAAGTTCCGACAAACCTGTCAAAACTTATTTTGTCTATTGGTCGGTTTAAAAATATCAATCAGTCTTTTATTTATATACTGTTCAAATTTTGAACAAGATGATTCAATATAATTATCAAAGTACAAAATATTATGTCGAGTTCAAGTTCGAATGCGACTCAATTTTGATATTTCACGTTGTCATACCTTGTCATAAACAAATAGAGGTAACATGCGGCTTATTAAAAATGTTTAAATGAGATAATTTAATAATAAAATATTTACATTTATGGAAACTCAAGATGTAGTACCCTCTCGGCCTCTCCAGTTGCTATCACGTGTTTCCCTAGCGGTTCTATGAAGGGAAACACTCTAGCAGTACCCCTCTTGTTGCCACTTTGTGCATACATCTAGACAGGCAATTACGAATGTTGGAGGCTCGATTGAAGGCTCCTCCTCATCAATCCTAGCCACATCCAAGCAATTCAAAGGGCGAATCTAAAGCTGTAAAGTTTTCGAAACTTGCATTAGGCTTATTTATGGTGTTAAAGCCCGATGAAGATAGAACAAGTCCTTATTTATTCTAGGTCGTCGCCCATAATTTTCTAATAATAGAGGTCTCNTTCAAAGGGCGAATCTAAAGCTGTAAAGTTTTCGAAACTTGCATTAGGCTTATTTATGGTGTTAAAGCCCGATGAAGATAGAACAAGTCCTTATTTATTCTAGGTCGTCGCCCATAATTTTCTAATAATAGAGGTCTCGCTCACCCAAATTCGATTATTGGTATTTCTTCCATTGAAGGCTAGCATTATTGGTAGTTACCATGGTGATAGCAACTAAGGGACTGGTGTATTGATCCATGCACTACAATTGGACTTCTTGTAAGTCCTAAGTTACTGAGCTCAAAATTATCTGATGACAAAAGTAGGGGCTAAAAATATATCTTAAGTGATTTGAAAGATCTGGTGGATCCCTATGTCAAGAGACCATCACTGACGCTAGGGAAGTCAATGTCGGACATCGGCTCGGGTGGCCCATAGCTCGGTCCGGGAAAAGCCCGAGCCGGGCTGGCTCGTGGCTGAGGCCGAACCCCATTTCGGGGCGTCAGCTGGAGCCCGTGTCACGTGTCATTCCGGCCCACCGAGCCAACTTTTTTTTTTAAAAAAAAAAAGTTAAAAAAATAAATAAATAATTATAGCTGCCTGCAAACGAAGGTAACTATGATAATATTAAAAAAAAACGAGTCAAATCAGCTTAAGTCCGACTCGGCTCGTAAAGGCATGAGCCGAAAGCTCGGGTCAAGCTTAAATTTTTTGGCTAAGCAAAAGATCGGCTCGGCTCGGATAAAAAAAACCAAATCATTTTTTACTCGAGCAGAGCCTGAGCTTCGAGTTTCGGTTCGTGGTTAGGCTCGGCTCGACTCGACTCGTTGACACCCCTAACTGACGCTAACACGGATGGTTGGCATCAAGCCCTAGCTCATGATTTAAGATAGCTTGTCCCCTAAGACTAGCATTCTATTTGAAGACCTGATGAGGGAGCTAGGGTCCTCTTTAGGCCTTTCTCGACCATTCATTATTGGTTCTTGGACGAAAGTGCTATGATTGGTAAGGTGTAAGTCCTAGGTTATTAAGCTCGTGAGTACCTTATGGCAAGGATAGGGGTGTGCAACACAATTTTGGTGGTTTGAAATACATTCTGGACCCCTAGGCCCTATCATCAAACCATAGATGCTAGCGTTGATCGCTGACACTGAATCCTAGCTCACTATCGGAGACACCTTATCCTCCAAGGATTGGTTCTCTCTACTCTATTTAAAGACCCCAACGGAGGGTCGAGATCTTGTCTAGGCTCTCTTCGTTAACACACATGGGAAACTATTGGTTTTTTATTCTCTTTGAAGACCTCAATGCGGGAGTAGAGATTCTTTCTAGGCCTCTCTTAGTTAACCAAAATGAAGATATTTAAATAAAGCAGTGGCGAGTAATCTAATCTAAGAACCTAAAGAATGTTGGCGTGAGCTGTCAGTTATTGGAGAAATTGTAGGCAAATTGTTTAGAATCCCTTCATTTAAGGGTCAATCATTATAATAGGCGTAATTTGCGTATAGCCTAGTTTAGCTGCTCTATTTCCGTCTTTGCACTGTTATATAACCATATTCATCTCTGTACGGAAATATATGAATATATATGAGCAATCTTTTGACATGGTATCAGAGCTTAGGGTTGGGTTTGGTTGTAGAGCAAGTCCTAGGGTTTGATCTGCAGCCATGGTGAACCCAACTGATGTGGTACAAACTGGCAGCATTGTGAACCCAACTGATGTGGTACAAACTGGCGGCAATTCTACATATTCTATCCTAGAAGATCTGAAGGCAACAATGACTGAAGTCTTGACCAAAAATTAAACCCAAACCTACTTACCGACCCATGATGCTTCCGCTGCACAAATCGACATTAAGCTGGAGGGTACCAACTATGCCCTATGGTCCCAAGTTATTGAGATGTATATCTCGGGCAAAGACAAATTGGGATATATTAATGGTGATTTTCAGCAACCTGAACCTACAGATCCGACTTTCCGACGATGGCGAACTGAGAATGCAATTGTCAAAGGGTGGTTGATCAATTCTATGGACCCGACCTTGATCAGTAATTTCATTCGCTTCCCAATTGCAAAACTGGTATGGGATTCTATTACTACTACTTATTTTGATGGAGTTGATACTTCACAAGTATATGATCTAAAAAGACAGGTGACTAAAATGGAACAAGCCGGAGGATCCATTGAAAAATATTACAATGATCTTCAAGGCTTGTGGAGAGAAATTGATTCTGGCGTCCTAACCCGATGAAATGTACCATTGATATACAAAAATATAATACAATCCTACAAGAAGACAGAGTCTATATTTTTCTTGACGAATTGGACGATCGACTGGACAAGATTCGAAGTGATGTGCTACAAATACGTCCTTTTCCTACCATAGAACAGGCATATGCCCATGTTCGACGGGAGGAGATTCGGCAGGCGGTGATGCTCACGGGTACAAACACGACTGGAGTTGTTATGGCATCAAAAGGAATGAAGATAGGACAACAAAAACCACATTCTCTTCAGTTATGTAAAAATGGCTCTACGAGTGGTGGAAAATTGAATACCAAAACCAAGGTTCAATTAGAAGGAGGAGGTTGTACTCATCGTGGGAGCATGAAACATACCCGTGAAACGTGTTTCAAGTTACATGGGTACCTAGACTGGTGGAATGAGTACAAGGCCCGAAAAATCGTGATACTGTCTTTAATGAAGGGTCTGGTCTGGCTGCCCTAGTAACTACAACACCTCAGTTATCTCTTACCTCACAAATAGAGTCTTCGAGTGATGAAACGCATCTCAATGATCAAGGTAACTGTGGTTATGCCCTACTTAGTTCTATCCAGAATGGTGACAATGGCTGGATAATTGACTCCGGGGCCACGGATCATATGATATTTAATTCAAATGATTTTATTGAAGTTACCCAACCAAGGCAAACTGATATTGCGAATGCTAATGGGGTTACATATTCACTTACAGAGGTTGGAACTGTTTCCTTATCATCATCTCTTTCTTTATCTAATACCTTATTAGTCACATCCCTCTCAAATAAATTGATGTCTGTAGAACAAGTTACTGAGGAACTAAATTGTGTTGCACTAATGTATCCTACTTTCTGTCACCTTCAGGATATTCTCACCAAAGAGATCATTGGACGTGGTATTAAGAATGGGGGTTATATTACATGGATGACTTCAGCTCTGGTCAGGCTCATCGTATGCACCACGCAAGCATTAAGGAGAGACAGATTTGGCTATGGCATCGGCGCTTGGGGCATCCGTCATTTGGCTATGTCAATAAGAAATTTCAAGATTACTTTGCGACCCATGGCCTTCTTCACGAAACGTCATGTGCTCAAACACCCAAACAAAATGGAGTTGCCGAAAGGAAGAATCAACTTATCTTATAAACAACCCGTGCTCTCTTGCTTGGGGCACATGTGCCGAGTAGTTATTGGGATGATGCTATTACCACAGCAGTATATCTATTAAACCGTATGCCTTCAAAAGTACTGCAGTTCAAGACCCCTTTGCAGGTTTTTTCTGAACATGTTTCCTTGCCTACTATTTTACTACTTCCACCACGGATCTTTGGTTGTGTCGCCTTTGTCCATCTCCATAAAAATCAATGAACCAAGCTTGATCCGTGTGCTGTTCTGTGTATTTTTGTGGGGTATGCTACACACAAAAAGGGATATCGCTGATACCACCCTACCACCAAGCGTACCTACATCACTATGGATGTTACTTTCTTAGAATCAGAAACTTTCTTTCCTTCATCGGTATCCCCTTCACCTCTTCAGGGGGAGATACAAGATGAAGAGCTGAATGGGTGGACTTGGCAAGGTTTTGAAGACAACCCAGTATAGATGAGTGATGGCAATGAGGCAGTGGTAGTGAAGAAAGGAGAGATAATTTGATATTATTCAAGAAGCTGCATCCGAGTTATCTAAACCTGAAAATGAAGAACCTCAAAATGAAGAACCTTACTTCTTAGTACCCGAAGACCCTTCTCTTGAGAATACTCCTGAGGTAAGCTCTCCCATCACACCTATTAATGACTTAGATAACTCTGTTGGTTATACTTTAGCTTTCAGACACAATCGTGGCAAGCCACCACATCGATACTTTCCAGACTCTGAGGAAAGAAGATCAAGATACCCGATTGCCAACTATGTGTCTACTCAGAGATTACCAGAACCACTCAAGGAGTTTGTACATATTACATAGACTGTCCTCACATCATGTCCCTAGCACAGTACAAGAAGCCTTATCAGATCCAAAGTTGTCTCAAGCCATAAAAGCAGAAATGGAAGCTCTGGAGAAGAGTAAAACATGGGCTCTTATTCCATTACCAGAAGGAAAGAAGACCGTAGGGGTGCAGATGGGTTTTCTCCATTAAACACAAGGCAGATAGATCCATTGAACGGTACAAGGTGAGACTTGTGGCAAAAGGATATACACAAAAATATGGCATAGACTACCAAGAAACCTTCCCACATGTGGCAAAGCTGAAAACGGTCAGAGTCTTATTATCCCTTGCAGCAGATTTGAACTGGCCGTTACATCAGTTTGACGTAAAGAATGCATTTCTTCATGGTGATCTAAAGGAGGAAGTTTACATGGATATTCCACCAGGATACGTGACATCTTCAAAGGTTGAGGTTGTGTGTAAGTTACAAAAAGGCACTGTACGGACTAAAACAATCACCTTGTGCATGGTTTGGTCGGTTTAGCTTGGCTATGAGAAAGTATAGTTTTACCCAAAGTAATTCAGATCATACTATATTCTTGAAACACTGACTAGGAAAAGTAACAACTCTAATTATATATGTAGATGACATGATCATTACAGGAGATGACATCGAAGAGATCTCTAGACTTCAAGGGCAACTGGCAACTGAATTTGAAATGAAGAATCTCGGAGGACTCAAATATTTTTTGGGAATTAAGGTAACCAGATCGAAACAAAGTATATTTCTTTCTTAAAGGAAATATGTGTTAGATTTATTGTATGAAGTTGGACCACTAGACTGTAAACCAGCTGATTGTTCAGAATCATAAACTTGGAAAGTATTCAGATCATGTGCCAACAAATAAAGAGAGATATCTAAGATTAGTGGGTAAGCTAATCTATTTATCTCATACCTGCCTAGATATAGCCTATGCTGTAAGGGTAGTGAGTCAATTTATGCATTGCCCTAGTGAAGATCATATGGATGCAGTAATTCAGATTCTTCGCTTCCTAAAGTCCTCTCCTGGAAAAGGGCTTATGTTCTCAAAAAATAATCATCTAGACATTGAGGGTTATACAGATGCAGATTGGGCGGGAAATATTTCTGACAGGAAATCCACATCAGGCTACTTCACTTTCGTATAAGGAAATCTTATTACGTTGAGAAGCAAGAAACAAAAGGTGGTGGCATTATCCAGTGCTGAAGCTGAGTTCAGAGGAATGGTCAAGGGCATCTGTGAATTCATTTGTCTTAAAAGGTTGCTAACTGAGATTGGCGTTGCTCCTAGTTCCGAAATGGACCTGTTTTGTGACAACAAAGCAGCTATTGATATTGCTCATAACCCAGTCCAACATGACCGTACTAAACATGTGGAAGTGGATAGAAATTTCATCAAACAAAATCTCGAAGAAAAGATAATTCGATTTCCATTTGTTCGGTCTGAAGATCAATTGGCAAACATTCTTACAAAGGCTACTTTCGGCAAAGTCTTCTACAACTCACTTGACAAGTTGCGCATGAAAGATATATATGCATCAACTTGAGGGGGAGTGTTGGCATGAGCTGTCAGTGATTGGAGAAATTGTAGGCAAATTGTTTAGAATCCCATCATTTAAGGGTCAATCATTATAATAGGCGTAATATGTGTATAGCCTAGTTTAGCTGCTCTATTTCCTTCTTTGCACTGTTATATAACCATATTCATCTCTGTACAGAAATATATGAATATATATGAGCAATCTTTTGACAAAGAATACTTTAATTTCTTGTGCCTTTTGCTAACCAAATCTCTTGGGAATTGAATGATTATTTCCAATTAAAGGCCACTTGGGATTGAAAGAGCATAACCAAGAAACACAAAACTTGTAGGGGAGCTAAGTTAAGAATCCATCGTAGACTTACACTTTTAACTTGTACAAAAAAACTATAAAGGATAAAAGAATATCTCCTACACATAAAAACATGCACGGGAGACAAGCTAACAACCATCATGGACTTGCTCCTTTAACCTGTAGGGTATAAACTGCTTTAGGATTGAAATAGCATTTCCCATTAATGGCCTCAAATTGAAAGAGTATCTGAAGTCGAATTTCTTTGCTCCTTCAATGGCTTCGTATTGAAAGAATATATCTAAGGTCAAATTTCTTTGCCCCAGTAATGGCTTCGGATTGAAAGAGTATATCTAAGGTCAAATTTCTTTGCCNTTAAAATGAAAGTTATAAACATAATTTTTCACTTCATTTTAGTAATTTAGCTTTATTGTGTTTCGTTATTAAACCCATATTTGACAACCATTAAAACAAAATTCTTTTTTTCTAAAAATTTATTTTCAAACATACATTTTTCACAATAAAAAATATTTTACACGTAAATTCAAAAAATTTCTTTACCTTTTAACAAAAAATTATAAAAAATAAAAAAAAAAAAAAAAAAAAAAAGGAAAATTGCTGAAGCGGTCCCAAACTTTTTCAATTTTTGTAAATTTTATCTTAACCTTCAATTTGTGCCAGCGAAGGTCCCTAACCTTTCAAAAATATGCAGTAGATGTCCAAGTCTATGGATTTTGACCGTTAGTTGACCAAAGAAATTGATTTTGACCAAATTTGAAATAAGTAAAATGGTGACTTTGTTATTTATTTCTTAAAATAATAAAAACAAAACAAAAATAAAAGAAAAAAAAAATGTTCATCATCTCCCTTCCCCACCCTAACCCTAACCCTAACCCTAAACGAAATCGAATAAACTCTTTGGCCACCACGACTTGCCATTATCGCTTTCGTCGCTGCTATCGTCGCTTCCAACAGCCTTTCCCACCCATTTAATCTTCTTTCCTAACCCTATTCATACCTCCATCCCAAAACAAAATCAAACCCAACCCATTTACCCATTCTCGAATCCACGAACTAGGGCTTGAATGTTTTCTTTTAATTAAAACTGAGGCTTCTTTGGATCAAATCTCATTTGTTCTTCATTAGTTCAACATAAGTGCATACCTCAAGCTATTTTGGGAATGGATGTCATCTGCCAAGTAAAATATGGAATGGGATCTTATTTTTTTCTCTCGACATTGCAACCGGTGGGTATCAAAATTTAGGGCCAAATGCTATTGGGTTACCAAAATTGAAGGTCTTCCAGGGTTACACCATTTGGTTTTATAGTGGTCAGATTTTGTTGGGTTACAGTGGTCTGCAAATGAGTCGGCGTTGGGGGATTTTGCTAATCATTTTTTGCTGAATTAATCATTTTGCGAGATTTTTTATTGTTGGTGGTGGTGTAGAAGTTGGCGGTGGTGGTGACAGTTGATTTTTAGGGTCAAGGTTGGGGGTGGGGTTGTGAGGGGGTATGGGTGTGGGGGAAAGGAAGAAGATAACCTTTTTTATTTATTTTCTTTCTTTTTTTGGTCTTTTTATTTATTTTTTTCCAATTTTTTTGTTTGTTTATTTATTCCAATTTTTTTGTTTGTTTATTTAATGTAGCAAATAGCAAAAGTAACCATTTTACCCATTTTAAATTTGGTCAAAATCAACTTCTTTGGTCAACAACGATCAAATTGATGATTTCCATCCATTTGGACCTCTATTGCATATTTTCAAGTACATGATTTCTATTAGATTTCTATTGTATATGATGCTTCAAAATACTTACGAGGCGGGAATAACAATTATTTGTTGAGGGTTTCTTTTTATTCGATATAATTCAAAAATCCATCCATTTCGCATTAGACTATATTCATTATGAAAGGAAAAAAAAGGGCCAAGCAACGATCTGAAACTACTATAAAGTATTTTAACACTAGTAGCAATAAAGCCTAAAAATCCTTCATTTCACATAAATATGAAACTTGTACTTGGAAAACTAATATTAAATGTTAAAATAATTATTTTTCACCTGGGTCGATGCCCTCCATGGAAAAAAACCCGTTGCATGCACACGTGTCATGAAACAAATATTTGCACATCAGTCTCAAGATCATATATAATTGAAAGTCTCGTCCAAACAGCTACTCAAAAGTTTCGACTTGACCTCGAACATAGACATCATATAGTTGCAAACCCTGACACGATTAACTCATCAAGGACTTTAGTGCAATGAAATCATGCATGCGCATAAAAAAGTACACGACAAGTTTTACGTAAGCACAAATCTCAACTAAATTATTGAAAATTAGGCCTAATCATAACTTCTAACATAATAGTGAAAGGATGTCAATTCATAAAAATGACCAAAAGGCCCCTAAATTTTTTTCTGTAAATAATTAAATATGGTCATTTGCACAACCACTAAAGGGTTTAAAATTAAATAGTGAGAAACCAAAAAATAGAAAGTTTAAAGATTCAATCTTCCAATCTAAAAAAGTCGTCTACAATTAAATCAAAATTTTAGTATTCACCCATTGAAGTCCCCATTTTCCAACCAAAATAACTCTGATACTTCTTCTTTCTCTCTTTCTACAAAAACTCACTCAAAACACCAAAAAGGGATAAAATTCTATGAGAATTCTCACATGAAACTCAACAATTGGCATTAAAAAGTAATCATTTTTTATTTACAAGTTCAAAATTTCTTTTGTCAAATATTTTTACAAAATTGGATTTTTTACTAATATTATTATTATTAATTTTACAAGTTGGTCACTTCATTACAATCGAGAAAAGTAATTACAAAATTTCATTTGAATTTAATACCGAAACAGTTAAAAAGTGAGCCAAGCCGAATTTCTTTGGTACGATTTAATTTGTGCTCGACTTAGTGGTGGCAAACGGATCGAGCGGCTCATCGGCTCGGTCGCTCAGCTCGTGGGCGGCACGAGCCGAGCAGGCGGACTGGCTAGGCGAGTCAAGCGGCTCGTGGGCTCGTTCAAATCGAAGGTTTATTTTTATTTTATTTTTTAAAAAAGGTGTATCTTAAAAAAAAAAAAAAATTGACGAGCTCGCGGGCCGAAGCTCGGCTCAACCACAAGTCATGAGCTCACGAGTAACGAGCCGAGGCTCGACTCGTTATAAATGAGCCACGAGCTCGATTCGTGACGAGCACGGGGGATCGACTCCCTCAAAGCGAGCACAAGTCAACACGTGTAGTGAATCGTGCGAGTCCAAGGTGATGGCTTGATTCATTAACACCCTTGCGTGCCTTGCACTCCGGCTTTGTTTTTTCTTAAAAGTCTTAACACCCATGGCATAAGATTATAAGAGCCATAATATTAAAGAATTGTTATCTTAACGATAGACAATAATTGCCCTCTTCTCCATTTTGGTCGTCTCATAGAATAGTAGAATATTCTTTCTTAGAGGGATTTATCTATTTGTATAGGGGTCGTGTCAATTACGTAAAATATTTGGTAAAACATTTGGTACACGTGGCATCTTCCTTTTCAGAGTTGGCTTTTTTTTGTGTTTTTCAAAAGTACCATTTTAGCATTTTTAAAGTTATGTAATGCAATTAGAAATTTAGTCCTTATTTGATCACCATTATTTTTAAAATATATTTTTTTTCTCTTTTTTTTTCAATAAAATAATATGCACGTAAATTCAAAATTCTTTTCTTATTTTTTAATCACATATTCCCTATCAATCTATTATTTCAAAATAAATCATTATAATAAAATGGGGCTCAAACAAACTCTTAACTTTTTCACTTCTAATTTGAATAGAAATTGATCAGCACTTTTACACGTTAGTTACATAATCATACCTCAACAAAAGTTATCTAAAAGTCGATCAAATTGATCATTGAACGTATAAACGTCTAATTTTATATCAAGTATTATTATTATTTTTTTATTTGTGCCTAGAAATTTGAAATGAGCGATTTTTTAATAATAATGTTATATGTACAAATTATGAATGATGTAGCAAACCAATGCTTTAAGCTACTCAGCCATACCTCCAAGTTGTTGATTGTAATAGAATTTGATGTGTCAAGTTTGGTTGGTTGTTCGAAGGGCTATCTGATTCGATCAAATGTCTAAGTCGTGGCACGTTGTGCACGTACTCGTCTTTTATGAGCGAGATTCTATTCAAATCTGTCACTCGTTGGACGTCGCCTTATTTTCTATAAACAGTCGCGCAAGGACCTCGATTCTCATTAGGAGGTCGGACCAAGGACTCGTGGAAGTCGGGGCTATCCTGTATCACATGAGGATAATAAACATTATTCATTTTTTATTTTTTGAATTTTTACTGTAGTCTATAAATGACCATCCAATGGACATTTGGGGAGCAATTAATGGTTGAATAAAGAAAGGCCGCGTGAGTGAGTAGTCATTTCCTCTGTTCTCACATTTCAGTTACCCACTACTCCTCCCATAAATCCTATCCTCTCTCACTCTTCTTCTCAAATATCTATTTCTCTCTGTGTTTTGCAGTTTGTGAGGTGGGTCTGATCCCCATTCTGAATACCCTGGATTGGAAGGAGAATAAATTAGGAGAAAATCTCTGATACTTTTTGCTGATTTTGATTGTGATGGCTTCTTCATTCACTGCAAACCCCGATATGAACTTGAATCCATTGCGCAAAAAGCGAAAGAAAATCGGGAGGGAAACCCAGTCCCAAATGAATACAACAGAGAAAATGGGTCGTGCTAGATGGGGAACCGAAACGGAGCAAAAGATCTACTCATCGAAGCTCGTGGGCGCTCTCCGCCATCTCCGTCGCCCCGAATCCCCGTCTCCCTCCGCCTCGGGTCGAGCAGTACGTGAGGCCGCGGACAGAATCCTTGCCGTTTCAGCTAAGGGAAGGACTCGCTGGAGCCGGGCTATTGTCACGGGTCGACTCAGCCTCAGACTCGCTCAGATCAATAAGAAACACGAGAAGGTGTCAAAACCGACAACCGGTGGTTCCATGTCGAAGAAACGGGTCTTCAAGAAGAAACTGCCGCCTGTGCAGAGTAAACTGCGGGTTTTAGGCCGGCTAGTTCCCGGTTGCCGGAATCTGTCATTGCCTAACCTTCTGGAAGAAACAACTGATTACATTGCGGCTCTGCAAATGCAAGCCAACGCGATGACTTTTCTTACTGAACTCCTTACCAACGGCAGCTCATTAGCCGCTTCTTCTGATCAGCTCGGCTCGGATCAGTAGGCAATTAGTTATGTTGGGATTATTTTGTTTTTATTTTCACTTTTTTATATTAATTTTTTTTAAAAGCACTATGTTAATAAATGGGAAGTAATTATATTTTGCCTAAATTATGTACATGTTGCCTTATTTTCACGAGGGTGTTCTACAATAAATTTTATATTTTGACATGCCGTTGAATTATTTCAATTCTGTTTGATCATCGTTATTTGGATAAAATAAAGTTTTGAATAGTGATTTTTCGAAAAAAATGTTTGATTAAAGAGTGAAAAAAAATTTAAATTTACGTGCAAAATATTTTATTACGTAAATGTGCGGTTAAAAATGGGTACGTAAAAAAAAAGTTTTGAAATAATTCACATTGGATTTGTGTATTCTCTCTATATATTTTGTACGTTCAAATTCTGATTTTATTTCATGGTTAGAATCCAATTTGAGTAGCTGAATTATCACATTCAATGAAGTGGCCCGCTTGATGTTCGACACTTGTATACACGATTCAACTGTCATTGTTGCAAATGTGATAGTATAATATGCATCTTTAAGAAACATTTGTTGGAAATGAGTAAACAGGCTCACGAAGATGTATTGATGAATGCCAGGCGCGAAGGATTTGTGAGGGAAATGTAGTGGTGGCATTGAGGTCAGGGAGAGGGCCGTCGAATGGAGGTGTTGGAAAGGTCCCAACCATGGACTCGAGCCTTTGCCGGGCGGTTGTGCGTGGTGGTGCCGACGAATTGGACAGGCATGTCATGGGCAGAGACAAGGCGGGAGAGGTGAAGAAGCCGGAAGAGGCACCATCACCAATGCGACTTTACCCACTTTCATAACATTTTGGACACCATTTTCTTGGCTATGATTTCCAAAAGGAAAAACTCTGTTGTGCCAGGCCTGTAAAAAGCCTGGCACAGCTCCCCCCTCACAATGAGGTGGGTCCGGCGCAGACCCACCTCAATAAAAAAAACCCCCCAAAAATGTACCCACCCTCCCTATATGAGAGAGCCGGGTACCAACCTGTAAGCCAAAGCTTAGTACCCCAGCTCGGCTCTTTCCAAAAGTTAATACTTAATAGCCAATAAAAACAAGGATACTTACTAGGTAAAAGCCAAATGTGTGGCCCTGTACACCAAGCAAAATCCTATTTTTTAGAGGTCTGGATATAAAATGTTTTAAATGTATAAATTTAATAATGACACTACTGGGATGGTGGATGAAAGTAATATTTTTTTTTTTTATTATTTTAAAATTTTAATAGGGATAGATATAGAGTAAGCTCATGTTTGGTACACATTAAGATTTTCTTATCATTCTTCTACTCAATTTCAACCACACATTCTTCAATAAAATAATTTTTCCATTACATCAATAATTTTTCCTTATTTTTCAACCACAC
>CAIGRR010359128.1:0-11582 GCA_903798365.1 Fraxinus sp. 1973-6204 | reverse complement strand
ATTATATGGGTCTCTTACGTATCGATAGGTAAGTTTGAGATTTAGGCCATATAGTAAATCCGGTAAATTAGTATAACGTGCAGAGATACATATACTAATTATTGCTATCATAATATGAATTCTTAGAACTAGTATTTCGTTTAACTAAGGTTGATTCATATAGAGATATAGAATTGAATTAGTTAAATAGGTTCAATGAGAACTCGAGAGGGGTAAATTGAATACGATAGAAGAATTCTATCGAATACTATATTAGGTTATGAATCTTGAATTAAGAATAAAGGTGATCAATAGATGAAATTGTTATGCCTTAATATTTATCACATATTTGTTTATCCAATTATCCATTGTTTGCAATCATTTTATATTTTCAATTTGTTAAAGTTACTTCGCATAGAGATATGGAATTTAATTAGTTAAATAGGCTTACTAAGAAATCGAGATGGGTAAATTGAATACAATAGAAGAATTCGATCGAACACTACATTAGGTTATGAATCTTGAATTAAGAATTAAGGTGATCAATAGATGAAATTCTTATGTACTGATATTTATCCCATATTTGAATCTTCAATCAACTGTTGTTTGCAAAATTTTGATATTTTCAAGTAGTTAAAAGTAGTTAGAAAAAATAATCACAACTATCATCATTCTTTACTCGCTTTTATCAAATATGAGTTAGAAAAATTAGATTAAGTCTTGAAGTATAGTCCTCGTGGGAATAATATCTGGACTCAAAGATCCACTATAACGCTTGTTATGATATCGTACACTTGCAATATAAAAAATGCAACACCCTAGAAAATGGATCTCCACGTGGCCAACATAAAGTAATTCCATGTATACTCCTCCCTGTACACTTGGCACAAATGGTCAGTTGCTCATGGACATTCCCAATGGTGGTGGTAGCTGCCACAAACACTTCAACGATCAAGTTAATAGACGATAATTGCAAATAACCAATTTCGGTAGCTGGAACCACTAGTATTTCTATGTTATTTCAAGAAGGGAGGAGAAATAGTGAATTTTTAATAGTGAAATTACATTAACTTACAAAGGCATAGAGCATAAGTATTTATAGAGAAAAAGATGGAAGAAGAACTGTTGGATGGAGAACACGTGGCTTATCTACTGGTTCGAAGCATCTCTTCATAGATGTCCATCGATCACTCTATTGGTGGGCGAGCATTTAATGTTTTTGGATTTGAATTGACACATTGGAGTCTATTATAAAGATGTCAAATCCATCATTCATTAAGATTTTTTTTGGATAGATCTTTACCAAAAAGATCCATAACTTATGCCAAAACCTTAACTGCCACCAGCAGGTATGTCTTCTAGTCATCCGGCTTGGTCCTCGTTCATGCTGACACTATCCACTTCGGTTACTTTCCTCATACTATATTACTGTAGGCTTCGACGTCTAGGAGTGTGGGCCTATTTTGATGACCTTGTAACGACCCGACCTTGTGTCGCGATCGTTATTATATCATACGTACTGTACGCTTTGCGAAAGCATAGGCTCATCTTACTAGGATTCAACTTAAGTCTCCCATATGATGGAAGTCTTGGGTTCGAATCCTTGGGATGCGACAGAAAGCTGTTAGGTGTAAGATGGGCTATGCTCTCCCAAAACGGACAGTACCTATGATATGATAACGAATGCAACGCAAGGTCGGGTCGTTTGGAGGTCTTGGATTCGAATCCTGGGACGCATCAGAAAGTCTTGAGGGGTAAGATGGGCCCATGCTCNAAGCGGACAGTACGTAAGATAACGGCTCCGGCACGAAGTCAGGTCGTTAAAAAAAAGCGTCCCCAGGATTCGAACCCAATACCTCTATCATATGGGAGACTTAAGTTGAATCCTGGCCCAATTGGTACCAGGATTCAACTTAAGTCTCCCATATGATGGAAGTCTTGGATTCAAATCTTGGGGACACGTCAAAAAGACGTGAGGGGTAAGATGGGCCTACGTTCTCTCAAAGCAGACAGTACGTACGATATGATAACGATTTCGACGTAAGGTCGATCATTTCAAAAAAACGCTCATTTTTTTTTGTACTCCTTGGAATCAGGATTCACAATAATTCGATAAATTTTAACTTCCAATAACATAAAGGAAAATATCAAAAGGAAATGAAATCTAAGTCTCTAACCCCTATGAGTTTTGTGGATCTTCTTTGGCGGCGCTTCATCTTCGGAGGTGTCTTCTGCTTGAGGCCCTAACTCTATGTCCATCTCAACCTGTGGCTCAGGTTCATGCTCATGATCATTCTCTACTTGCAACCCAAAAGTTTGTTTTTGTAACGACTCGACCTTGCGTCGTAGTCGTTATCAACATAAGTCTCCCATATGATGAAAGTCTTGGGTTCGAATCTGGGGACACATCAAAAAGCCGTGAAGGGTAAGATGGGCATATGCTCTCCCAAAGCGGATAGTACGTATGATATGATAACGATTGCGACGCAAAGTTGGGTCATTACAGACCTGATGATTCATTATTAGAGGCGTGACGGAGGGCTTGTAGGGATTCAATATATACATATTAGTCAAGTCAAATGAGGCTTTTACAATTAAAAACTCCAAATTTCTTCCAAGGAAGAGAGCCAAAGAAGAAACTTTTTATCTAAAAACCATTGTTCTTACAAGCTTTATAAAGCTTTTGTTTTACAAAACACGATCACATACACTTTCATACGTCTATTCTTTTAATCAGGAAAAAGAAGATAATCAAAGAAGATTGATCAAGAAGCCATTTAAGAGATTCAAGACTTTCAAATTTCTTTCCATCTTATTTCTAAACTTTAAATCCGGGTGATGTTGTATCAATTTATTTTGTGTTATGTGACTAATATGATGCTTGACTAGTTGTTTATATATATATATATATGATCGTTAGGAACTTAATGCTTTCAATTAATTGATTACTTATTGAATTTTCTTGTAAATTCTATTGACATTTGAGATAAGGAATACGAATTTGACATGTGGTAATAATTTTTGTAAAGTCTGATAGGAGATAAAGATATACAACTATGTTTTACGTAATCATTTGTGATGTTCTTGTAATGTAATACATTTTCATTCTTCAGAGAGAGATATATGATGATTACGTGTGTTTATATATTTAATTCTACTCGAAAGAGATTATTAAACGAATTAGGAACATTGATATTCATATTCAAATATGCATTGTCTAAATCTTGAATTGATAATAAAATGGAAGAATGTAGGGAAATTTGAAGTCCTTATGTTTGTCAATTATTTGAGTTTAATAAATGCTATCAATTAATTAGATTAGTTATAAATATTAGGTTGTTAATATAAATCATTTATAAACTTATGTAATCTTGTTATTTGATCAAAGTTGGCGTTAATTAAAATTAGATTAAATACTTAGTCATTGTGGAAACAATAATTTACTCATTCTTTATTAATTGAGAAATATATCGTACACTTACAAGATTTGAGTGATTAAGATTTTAGCTTTGTTGTCGGGGACTAAAGTATTTAGCCCCTATTTGATGGTCATTTTTTTTTCTCATAAATAGTGTTTTGAATAGTAATTTTTAAGAGAATGTTTGGTTAGAAAGCAATAAAATATTCTTTGTTTACGTGTAAAATATTTTATTTTATAAATGTATGATTGAAAAGGAGTATATAAAAAAAGAGTTTTAAAATAATGGTTGTCAAACAAGGGCTTAATTTGTCTTTAGTTAATTCTTACTTTAATTTGAATTTCTTTTTCATTTTCTATTTTTTGTTTTTCTTCTCCTTTTGCAATTATTCTACCTTTTTTTCTTGACTTCATTGTGAGGGAATTGAAAGAAGCAAGAGACTAGCAATAAATGGAGATATGGCATCCCAAAATAGATGAAAATAACATGCTTATGGGGGATCTCGTTATCCTTTACCACTTTCGATGGAGGAATATAATGTATTTTTGAAATTGATGAAGATAAAATGCTTATGGATGATCTCTTCGCCCTTCACTACTTTAAAAGAAGAGATATAATATATTTGCCAAAGTTGATGAGGATGATCAAAATAACTTGACTTTGAGGGATTACTTTGTGAAGCAAATGATTGGAGTCCAAATAAGTTTGGATAATCCAAACAACATATTGGAAGAAGCATTAAAAAGACTAGAATACACTACATGTCAATTCATTCAAAGGACTAAGACACAATTCTAGAGTCAATAAGAATCTATCAATAACTTGGAAAATCAAAAAGTGAAAATCTCAAATTACCGAATATTTAGACCCCAAAAGCGGAATCAAGCAATTAAAAGCAACAAGTCATTTTTAATTGTTTCTAGATGATTAGCTCAATCAAGTCAATTTATCCTAAGTTTGAATATCACAATTTGTAAAGTAAGTAAAGTAAAAAACATCAATATGATCACGGAGAAAGCCCTTTGCAAAGGATCAAAAATTTCAAGCATTTTGCCGGTCAACAATCCACTATAAACGATGAGAGTTACAGTATGGTCCAAACCCTACTAACTCTTAGTTTCCTCTGACTTTCTATCTGTAATCACTTTGGCCCTCTTGCACTATGTGCTCCTTACACCAGCTCCCAACCCTTAGAATCGGTTATCTCCTAAGGACCTTCAAGCGTTTCTTCCTAAAACTCCAAAAACTCTGAAAGACTAATTAGCGTATGTAGGTTTGGTGTTTGACCAACGAACTTCTGTGTTTTGATTTATGTTTTAATATGAATGTTTATAGCTCAATCAACAAATCTAAATTTGGATGAATTTATGGCTCAAATAATATGGTGGTTGAATATTGAAATCAATGAAAGTGTTTTTGGATTTTCAAAGGAATGATCTCTATGGAAAAATTTGATTCAACACACTTTATGATGTTTATGAGGTATGCTATTTATAGGGAAAAGTGTTTGGGATGAAAAGGGATTTAAAATAAAGTATTTGAAGTAAAGCAGGATTGCTAGACGTCGACTGTTGCTCAAGTGCAAGGCTAGCGCCAGATGAGTGACCTGCCTGCCGCTCAAGTGCAGTCTAGCTCTAGGTGGGTGATAGTGGCTCTGCTTCTACCGCTCGAGTGCTAGTTGGGCGACAAGCTAGCGAAAAAGCGTCCTTCTCGATATCAACTTCTTCAAGTCCGAATCTTGATCTTCTTCTTGAATTTCTTAACTCCTTTTTGGACTCTATCAACGTCGAACTATTTTTACAATAACTTAGACTTTACTAAACCTATTTTGACTTTTATTAGAACTTGATTAATTTCTAATGCAATTCAACTAAAATATGATTTTGACTTATGAAATTGCCATTTACAATTTTAGACTTAACAAATAGGTTAGGTGACTAAAATAATCTCCGAATGGAATTAGATAGCAATCTTTTGACTTCATTGATTTTGTGATTAAAATTGGGAAAGAGGTTGAAGTCTTCATGATTGAGTTCGAATCAAGTGGTGTAGGCAAGTCATATGATGCTACTATCGAGATTATTCACGTCATTCACCCAAGGAATCATCAATTAAAAAAGAATATATAGAAGTTGAGGAATTCATCACAATGCAATTCTTCGACTTCATTAATTTTGTGATTAAATCGATAAAATAGAAATATTCTAAGTTTTGTTCGAATCAGGTGGAATAGACAAGTCATATATGTGAAAAATGAAAAATTAAAAGTTTGAAGGAAATATAAAGCTTGGTACAAAGTCAACTACCACAATCAAAGAAAGGCCTCCAAAGCCATATCAAAGTGCCTTGAAGCAATTTTACAAATCAATAGGCTAGCTAGGACTATAAACAAGTTCTTATTAGGAGGCAATCCGATTTTTTTGCACTTTTACTTATTTTACTTTCAGTCATTTCAATTGCATGTAGTGAGTTAGGATTATATTTAGTACTTACACAAGTTTAATTATTGTTTATCTTATTTTACTAGTTGATGAGTGTGTTTTACGCACGAGTTCTACACAAAATTAATTTAATTGTTTGTTATGGTTATAGAACATTTTTAATGTGTGTGCTAGCGTTGTTTTGAAGGTATGCTAAAGAAGTGAAAAGGGAGGTGTTGGAGCAAGTAAAATGGGAAAAGAGACAAAAAAAAATGGCGCCCAAGCGCTGAAAAAAAGAGAGAGGAAAACAAAGCAGCAACCCAGCAGCAGAAAACCAACAGCATGGGCGCTGCCTGGGTAATCTTCGCAGCGTCTAGGTGCAGTATCGTAAGTTTTTTAGGGTTTGTTTTGGGCCGCGAGAAGCCTAGAAAAAGACTCCAATTTGGCCAAGGACGTGTAGGAAACTATAAATAGATCAAAGAAGGCACGAATTGTGGGTTCCACACATTGAAAAAAAGAAAGATACAATGATAGATCAAAGAGTCAAATCAAGAGAAGAAATTCATCGGGGGATTCAAGTTTAAAGCAAAGATTGGAAAAGGAAGAAGATCTTGGAGCAAGAGTTGATTCTTTTCCATATCTTTATTCAATTAATCCGGTGATGTACTCAAACATAGTTATTTATTTTTCTTTTTAAATTATGTGTAACTAATCTCCAAATTAGGGCAAACAATATAGTCTTTTGTGACCCTTGATTCTTTAATTTCAAGATTTCTATGTTTTATTCTTTTATGTGTTGATTTTATTATGAGATAAATACTTTAAATTATTTGGCCAATAATTTGATAATTACTTGAGTTTCTTACGAATCGAGAGGTAAGTTTGAGACTTAGAACGAAAAATAAAATCTGGTAAATTAGTATAACGTGAAGAGACGCCTATACTAATTATTGCAGTCATTATAGAAATTCTTAAAACTATAATTCGTTTAACTATGGGTGTAGATATTGAATTGAATTAGTTAAATATGCTCAATGAGAACTCGAGAGGGGTACATTGAATAGCATAGAAGAATTTGATCGAACACTACATCAGGTTAGAATCTTAAATTATGAATTAAGGTGATCATTAGATGAATTTGTTTTGCATATCAGCAATCTTGATCACGCCAACCGCAACCGCCTAGTGACCGTAACACGGACCTTGATACACAGTTGAACGTGATGCAACTACAGTTGAATTTGATGCAAAACACTATGTACGAGCAGTTCCATTACCGGAATAAATTCAACTTGGTCCTGGCTTCCATTTACTCTAATCGGACTTTTCTTCAACCACCTCTACTACCCGATCACACTTCAAATCTGACCACACCTCGAGATGACACCGACGACGTTGAAGACAATTAGTGTCTTCTCTCAAGTAAGTATTTCTCCCATTCTTGGTTTTTAACATTGGGGACAATGTTCATCTTAAGTTTGGGGGTATTTATTTTGCATATGTCGTTGGAGTGATTTAGCATATTTATTTTGTGTTTTGTGTTATTGGCATGTTTTGTGTGTTGATATAAAAAAAAAAAAAGTATGACAATGTTTGTGTGCTTGTGTGAGTCAGATAGTCTTGTTTCTATGATGAAAATAGTTGAGAGCATGTATTAGTTTGTGAATGGGGAGAAATTATGTGCTTGAGTTTTAATTTCCGCTTATCCATGATAAACGTAA
This sequence comes from Fraxinus sp. 1973-6204, assembly GCA_903798365.1. Taxonomy (NCBI): domain Eukaryota; kingdom Viridiplantae; phylum Streptophyta; class Magnoliopsida; order Lamiales; family Oleaceae; genus Fraxinus; species Fraxinus sp. 1973-6204. The sequence goes on along the minus strand of CAIGRR010359128.1, from coordinate 4,043 downwards.
CAATAATTATGCACTAAAATGAGGTATAGCATCGTACAAGAACAAGAAGGTTCATATGCTTAGGCTATAGAGATGACCTAGGTGCTTAACCCCTTAAACCATGATTCACAACAACCCTTGACCATATATATATTTGGAACGTGCTAACCGATGAAAGAGATGGTTTAGGATTGTGGTGATTCCGTGCATGTAATAAGATTTGTGTGGAGTATTTCAACTTCCTAGTATATGCTTGTGGATGACCAAATGCTATGAATCTACCCCTATATATTTTGTTTTTCTTTTATAGAAAATAAGCAAATGCATTGATTGAGCTTATGTCTCACGCCGGCACCTTTTTTACTCGAGTGATTAAGTCTATAGGGTATCTTGAAACCTAGTACCCTTTGGTATTCAAAAGCTAGGGAGTTACCGACTAAAAGCTCGATACAGAGGTCAAGAAGAGAAAAATGGGTGAGATCAATAATGGGCTGATAAAAAAAAGAAAAAAAAAATGCAAGAGTTCAAGAAAGAATTCATTGTTGAGGGTCTAGATAACTAGTGGGTTTGAATCATCTAGTATAAGCTAGTTTTTTGAACACTCACTATTGGGAAAATCATCACTTGAATAAATAGTTGACCTTACCGGTTAGACGAAACCAAATTAGAGAGGTGTGAGGAAGTGATAAGTGAGACTAGACTTAGAATTACACCATGGTGAGCGTAAAAGAAAACAAGTCTGGGGGTATGTGAATCTCATGAACGATGTAAAGAAAGAATTGTCCATTGAGGGTGGGGAATTGAACCAACTTGTGAATGTTCGACGTTACACTTGATTTTTCACACACACACCAGTTTGCATTGGATAAGTGGAAGTTAGCTCTTGTATTGTAATTTTGAAGTCATTCATAGATATGATACAATGTTCTCAATATTGAGTTAAATTACAAGCTATCTGACTAAGTTTGTGTGTGCCGTTTCTAGTTGATTTTCTTTGTATATGTGTTTGCCTGAGGACTAGCAAAATGTTAAGTTTTGGGGTATTTGATGAGTGTGTTTTACGCACAAGTTTTATACCAAATTAATGTAATTGTTTGCCTAATTTTTATGGTTATAACACGTTTTTAATGTGTGTGCTAGTGTTGTTTTGAAAGTATGGTAAAGAGGTGAAAATGGAGGTGTTGGAGCAAGTAAAATGGGAAAAGAGAGAAAAATGGCGCCCAAGTGCCATACAAGTAGCGCCCAAGCGCTAAAAAAAGAAGAAAACAAAGAGGTGCTGCCCTTTTTAGGGTTTGTTTTGGGCCACGAGAAGCCCAGAAAAAGACTCCTATTTGGCCAAGGACATGTAGAAAACTATAAATAAACCAAAGAATGCACGAATTGAGGGCTACACACATTAAAAAAAGAGAGATACAACGAGAGATCAAAGAGCCAAATCAAGAGAAGAAATTCATTGCGGGATTCAAGTTCAAAGCAAAGATTGGAAGCGGAAGAAGATCTTGGTGCAAGAGTTAATTTTTTTCCACATCTTTATTCAATTAATCCGGTGATGTACTCAAACATAGTTCTTTATTTTTCTTTTTACATTATGTGTAACTAAACTCTAAATTATGACAAACAATGTAGTCTTTTGTGATTCCTGATTCTTAATTTCAAGATTTCTGTGTTTTATTCTTTTATGTGTTAATTTTATTATGAGATAAATGTTTTAAATTATCTGGCCAATAATTTGAAGGTTACTTGATTTTCTTACGAATCGAAAGGTAAGTTTGAGGCTTAGAATAAATAATAAAATTCAGTAAATTAGTATAACATGTAGAGATACCTATACTAGTTATTGCGGTCTTTATAGGAATTCTTAGAACTATAATTTAAGGGTAATTCGCATAAAGATATGAAATTGAATTAGTTAAATATGCTCAATAAGAACTCGAGAGGGGTAAATTGAATATCATAGAAGAATTAGATCGAACACTACATTAGGTTAGAATCTTAAATTAGGAATTCGGGTGATCACTAGAAGAACTTGTTTTGTCCTAATATTCATTACATATTCCAATCTTTTATCAATCATTGTTTGAAATCTCTTCATACATTCTATTAGTTTAAGTTAGTTAGTTCACCAAAAAAAAAAATTATTATACACAACCATTATCATTCTTTGTTTGTCTTTTTATCAAATAGGAGTTAGTAAAAGTTAACTAAGTCTGAACTATAGTCCTCGTGGGAACGATAATTCGGACTCAAAGGTCCACTATATTACTTGTTACGATATCGTACATTCGCGATATTGTTGAGTTTTTTATATCGCAAATGTACGATATCGTAACAAGTAATATAATGGACCTTTGAGTCCGGATTATCGTTCCCACGAGGACTATATCAGACTTAGTCTACTTTTACTAACTCATATTTGATAAAAAAAAAAAAAAAAAAAAAAAAGACAAGCAAAGAATGGTAATAGTTGTGAATATTCTTCTTAGTGAAATAACTACCTTAAACTAATGGAAAGTATGAGAAGATTGCAAAAACTGATTTATAAAATATTCCAATACGTAATAAATATTAGGGCAAAATAAGTTCATCTAATGATCACCTCAATTTTTAATTCAAGATTCTAACATAATATAGTGTTCGGTTGAATCCTTCTATGGTATTTAATTTACCCATCTCGAGTTCTCATTGAGCCTATTTAACTAATTCAGTTCTATATCTCTATGCGAATTGCCTTTAGTTAAACGAATTATGGTTCTAAGAATTCATATAACGACCGCAATAATTAGTATAGGTATCTCTACTTGTTATTATACTTTACCGAATTTTGTCATACGTTCTAAGCCTCAAACTCTCCTCTCGATTCGTAAGAAACTCAAGTAATCATCAAATTATTGGCTAGATAATTCAAAGCATTAATCACATAAAAAAATGAAAACATAAAAGAATATGCTACAGAAATCTTTGAATTAAATAATCAAGAATCATGAAAAGACTACATTCTTTGCCCAATTTAGAGTTTAGTTAAACATAATGTAAAAGGAAAAATAAATAAACAACTTTGAGTACATCACCGGATTAATTGAATAAAGATATGGAAAAGAATCAACTATTGCACCAAAGTCTTCTTCCACTTTCAATCTTTGCTTTAAGCTTGAATCCCGTGATGAATTTCTTCCCTTGATTTGATTCTTTGATCTCTCGTTATATCTATCTTTTTTTCAATGTGTGGAACCTCCTATTTATGCCTTTTTTTCTCTATTTATAGTTCCCTACACGTCCTTGGCCAAATTGGAGTCTTTTTCTGGATTTCTCGTAGCCCATTCAATCAAAAACCTACTTGTGCGGTGCATCGCCTAGGCGCTATGATTTTTGTACAGGCAGCTCCTAGGCGCTATGGTGGCAGCGCCAAAATAATCAGTAGGAGTCTGGGTGCTGAGTTGTTGTTCCAAACTCTGCGTATGTTTCAGTATTTTTATTATAAATTTTTCTCCCAATATCCGATTAAAACGATTCAAAATGCATTGGAAAAATAACCCAAAGCGTTACAACTTTTCTAAAGATAGCTCATTTTCAATTCGAATGTTTAATGGGCCAAAAATGGGTCTCAATCTTCAACTAAAAATTTGGACATCTTTGCACGGTTGAAAATTGATTTGTTTTCACTCCTTTTGACCTTTAGTTGTATCCATTTGACCCCTAGCATTCTCAAATCTTCATCGTGAACTTCGACACAAATTTTGAGTATTTGTACTTTAGCCCCCAAACTTTAGATCTTACCATTTTTCGCTTCTTTCTTCAAATTTCACTTCCGTTCATTGAGTTTCACCTAATAACACATTATATAATAAATTGGGATATAATTTCATTAAAAGAATTACGAAATGTGAATATTTTGGAGCCCGAATAAGTGCATAAAATATACTTATCACTATTCTATATTTACTAGATTTAAGCAACGTGCAATGCACGTTTGCTTAGTTTATATATAATTTTTTTGGTTAATCAAATAACTAATGATCTACAGTCACAGAAACGCTAGGTTTAAGCAACGTGCAATGCACGTTTGC
>CAIGRR010359118.1:0-12452 GCA_903798365.1 Fraxinus sp. 1973-6204 | reverse complement strand
CAACTCTTGGATGAGGAAAATAAGGCCCAACAAAGTAGTCACAAATTCAGTGCTCCGATAAGGAGGAGAATAAGGCCCAACAAAGTAGTTACAAATTCAGTGGTGGAAATTTGAGGAGATAATTTTGGAAGAATAATGGTAAAAAAAGGAGTAATAACCAAAGGAACAATAAGGGTCATCACCAAAACAAGCAACAGAAAAATACTTGTTCAAAATGTGCAAGGAGCATCTTGGTAAATGTATTCAAGGCACATGGAAAACTCTTGGTGAACAACAATGAGCATAAAAAGATCACTCGGGCACAAATTTATTCCATGACTAGGAAGGAGGTTGAAGGTATTTTGTGAAACATGATTTATTAATTGCATATTTGTGTGCTCAATTTATATAGGAACCATGTATCTATATGATACATCTGCCACTGTCTTTATTGATTATGGGGGTCACCCATTCATTTATTAGTCCAACATTTGTCAAGAAATTAGAGAAACCGCTTATGCATTTAAATGAATTGTTTAGTGTGCCCACCCTCTCCAGAGCCATAATGAACTCAAATTGTGTTCTAAGGGATTTTTCAGTAGTAGTATATGTGAATGAACTATTAATGGATCTTATAATGTTTGGTGTCTGTGACTTCGATATCATATTAGGAACATGAGCGGACCCACATGTGGTTATGTGCCACAAATTTTTTTGGTTTTTTTTTTTTTTTTCTCTTCAATAAATCTATAGTTGTTTTGAGCCCTTTACAACAAGATACAGATTTTCTCAAATTTATATATTATGTGAAAAAATCTGTAATTGTCCTTTATGGAGTACTTTGATGCACTAATTACGAGATACCAAATGAAGTCTAAATATTGCATTTTTAATACCATTTCGAAGTGCTCACGACCTAATTTTTTTGCTGGTTAATGGTGTGCGAAATGACCAATCATAGCAAAAGTCATGGTGCATTAAAGTAAGCCGTTCTAAACTAGTATTTTAAGAATTTCGATAATACGTTAACTTTAAAATAATTTTGACGATTGTACGCTAGCCAAATTCACAAATCGCCCACGTGTGTGTATGAAGATTCATGTAGAACATCATAAGTTTATGCTTGGTTCAATTCCTAACTCTCAATTGTCGAATGTCTCATTTCTTCACTTAGATACACAACCCCAAACTTATAATTTTCACTCATTTTTTCAAAATGATTTCTTTGGCCAAATTTTAGAGGATCCTAATCCTCTCTCTTAATTTGGATATACTTCTATAGTAACAAGTTAATATTTCAACAAATAAGGATTCTCCTATAGTTTGACCACTTCAACCCCTGAGATTTAACTAGGCTGATTATCTCTCATTAAGGTTTAATTCTTTCAAACAAGTGTTCAGGTCTTAATCAAAGTATTTAGTACGTCTTTTATTTCATGCACTTGTTTTTTTTTTTTTCAATTATTCTGTGCGCATTCTGTTTCATGCATTTGCTTGATCCAATTTTAAGTTTTCTTTTTGGAATTTTTAATAGGTGTCATCATTAAGATGAAGCGAATAGTGACATTAATGAGAATGCATTGTTGAATTTCGAATTAGGAAGAATGAGGGATAGAGGAGTTAGGCATGAAAAAATGGATAGAGATCTTATTATAGATGGTGTTGATAGACGTATGGCAATATCAAAATGACAATTCCTTCATTCAAAGGAATTAGTGATCAATAGGCATATTTGGAGTGGGAAAAGAAAGTAGAACTGATATTTGATTACCACAACCACTCGGAGGAAAAGAAGGTAAAGTTTGCGGTACTTGAATTTACCGATTATGCTATCATTTGGTGGGATCAAGTAGTAACATCTAGGAAGAGAAATCGTGAGAGTCCTATTAAAATATAGGAAGAATTGAAAGCTATTATGAGGAAAATGTTCATGTCTAATCATTATTATGGGGAGCTTCATAAAAAATTGCAAAGCCTTTACCAAGGTTATCGGAGTGTGGATGATTATCATAAGGGGATGAAGATTGCTATAATTAGAGCGAATGTGGATGAGGATAGGGTGGCCACCATGGCCTAATTTTTGAATGGTTTGAATAGGGAGATAGCTAATATAGTAGAATTGCAACATTATGTGGAGTTGGAAGACATGCTATATGTAGTTATGAAGGTGAAAAAGCAATTGAAGAGGAAGGGGATAACTAGATATTCATTGGATTTTTTAGGTTCTAACTCTTCTTCAAAATTGAAGTGGGATAACAATAAAGGTGATGGGGCTGTTTCAAAAGGTAAAACTAAGCTATTAAAGGGAAGAGAGGAAGTTGCTAGCAAAGCTACACTCAATGCAGAATCTTAACACCCTCAGAATTGGGATATCAAGTGCTTTAGGTGCTTAGGATCGAGACACATTGCTTCTCAATGTCCAAACAAAAAGGTGATGATCTTGCGCGACAATAGGGAAGTGGTGAGTGATAATGAGGATGAATATGATGATATACTGGAATTGGAAGATGCTAGCGATGGGGAGAAAGTAGAGTATACAGTGGGGGACTTGTTGGTTACACGGTGAGCTCTTAGTGCTCAAATCAAAGTAAATGACTTGGAGCAACAAAGTGAGAACATATTTCATATGAGATGCTACGTTAACAACAAAATATGTAGCATGATTATTGATGGAGGTAGTTCTACCAATGTGTCTAGCACTGCACTTGTTAAAAAAAGGGAATTAACTATGCTAAAACATCATATGCCTTACAAATTGCAATGGTTGAATGAATGAGAAGAGGTTAAGGTGAATAGGCGAGTGTTGGTGAGTTTCTCTATTGGGAGGTATCATGATGAAGTGACGTGTGATAAAATTCCTATGCATGTTGGGCATATTTTGTTGGGGAGGCCATGACATTATAATAAGAAGGTGATTCATGATGGGTAAAAAAATAGATACAGCTTTACTAAGGATGGAGAATCTATTACTCTTGCGTCTTGACACCATTACAAGTGTATGAAGATCAAATCAACTTGAAAAGAGATGAAGAAAAAAGATTGAGAGAAAAATGGAGAGAGATTGATATTTCACAACAAGAGAGTACGAGAGAAAATAATGAGATGGCTAAATGTGAGAAAAAAGAGTAGAGCCACAAGAGAGTAAAGATAAAAGGTCATATGAGAGGAGAGAAAAGTCAATAGTGAATTTCTTTGCAAATGAGAGTGAGTTAAAGATGGCAGTAGTTGAAAACCAATCTATGATAATGTTGATTTATGAGGAATCACTCCTCAATCTTGAGAAATTTAATACACCCCTCTTTAGTTTGGCTACTTCGTTGTTGTAGAAATTCTAAGATGTGTTTCCAGAGGACATGCCTAGTGGGCTACCACCTATTTGATGCATTGAACATCAAATTGATTTCATACCTGGAGCTGTCATTCCAAACATGTTGGCTTATCGAAGTAATCCCGAGGAGATTAAGGAACTTCAAAGACAAGTGGAAGAATTGATGGGCAAAGGGTATGTGACAGAGAGTATGAGTCCATGTGCCGTGTGTCAAAGAAAGATGGAACCTGGAGGATGCATGTCGACCGCAGGGCCATCAACAATATAACGGTAAATATTGTCATCCTATTTCTAGGTTAGATGATATGTTAGATGAATTACATGAATCATGCATATTTAGTAAAATTGATCTTGAAAGTGGTTATCATCAGATTAGGAAAAGGGAATGAGATGAATGAAAAACTATTTTTAAAAATAAATATGGGTTGTATGAGCGGTTAGTAATGATCTAAATGAATATATAGGGCATTTAAGATGTGTGCTTTTGGTTTTAAGACAATAACAACTTTATGCTAACTTCAAAAAAGTACACATTTTGCATGGAAAAAGTTATTTTTCTTGGTTATGTCGTTAGTGGAAAAGGTATTAAAGTGGATGAGAAGAAAATTAAAGCCATCAAGGAATGGTCAACACCTAATAGCATAACTGAAATAAGAAACTTCCATGGGTTAGCTAGTTTTTATATGCGTTTTGTTAAAGATTTGAACACATTTGCCACACCACTCACGAAAATTATAAAGAAAAGTGTAGGATTTCATTGGGGCATTGAACAGGAACATACTTTTAATACTATTAATGATAATAATGCATCGCACTAGTTTTATCATTATCTAAATTTAACAATACTTTTGAGATTGAATGTGATGCATCAGGGATATGTATTGGAGCCGTCTTAATGCAAGAACGAAGGCCAATAACTTACTTTAGTGAAAAGCTAAGTCGAGCAGCTCTCAACAATCCTACATATGACAAGGAGTCGTATGCACTTACTCGAGCTTTCGAGACATGGCAGCACTACATGTGGCCAAAGGAGTTCGTGATTCACATCGACCATGAGTCCTTGAAGCATTTAAGGGGTCGAGCTAAGCTAAACAAGAGACATGCTAGGTGGATGTAATTCATCTAAATATTTCCATATGTTATTCGGTACAAAAAAGGTAGGTAGAATGTGGTAGCGGGTGCTTTGTAAACGAGGTACGCATTTCTAACGTCTTTAGGTGCCAAATTGTTAGGTTATGAATATGTTAAGGACATTTATGCTAATGATCCATATTTTTCTAATATATACGAATCATGTGATACGGGTGCTATGGATAAATTCTTTAGGCATGATGGGTATTTATTTTGGAAAAATAAGTTATGTGTTCCTAAATGTTNATTTATGCTAATGATCCATATTTTTCTAATATATACGAATCATGTGATAAGGGTGCTATGAATAGATTCTTTAGATATGATGGATATTTATTTTCGGGAAAATAAGTTATGTGTTCCTAAATGTTCAATGAGAAATTATTAGTACGTGAAGTACATAGTGGAGGTCTAATGGGTCATTTTGGGGTTAAGAAGACCTTAGAGATGTTAGGTGAAAATTTTTATTTGCCTAAGATGATAGTTGATGTTGATCAGGTTTGTAGTAGATGCATCACTTGTAAAAAAAGGCTAAATCTAAAGTTTTACCTTAAGTTTATATACGCCATTACATGTTCTTAGTGAACCTTGGGTTGATGTGTCTATGAATTTTGTGTTGGGTTTACCTAGGACTAAGAAATGAAGAGATTCTATAATTGTAGTGGTAGATAGATTTAGTAAGATGGTAAAATTTTTTCCATATCATAAAATTGATGATCCCACCAATATTGCAAAATGTTTCTTTAAGGAAGTAGTATGTTTACATTAGATTCATAGAAATATTTAATGTGATACGAATGTTAAATTCCGTAGTCACTTTTGGAGGATTATGTGGAATAAGTTAGGAACCAAACTATTGTTTTCTACTACTTGTCATCCACAAACGGATGGACAAATTGAGGTAGTTAATAGGACTATGATACAATTATTACGCTCTATAGTTAATAAAAATTGAAGAGTTGGGAGGAGTGTTTACCATTCACAGAATTTACATATAATAGGGTCACATATTTTACTGACTTTTACTCACCTTTTGAAATTGTATATGATTTTACATATAATAGGACTATGATACAATTATTACGCTCTATAGTTAATAAAAATTGAAGAGTTGGGAGAAGTGTTTACCATTCATAGAATTTATATATAATAGGGTCACATATTTTACTGATTTTTACTCACCTTTTGAAATTGTATATGATTTTAATCCACTAACACATTTGGATTTAATTCATTTACCTGTGAATGAAAGGGGTATTTTAGATAAAAAGAAGAAGGCTGATTTGATAAAATCATTCCATGAAAAGGTCATGTTGCAAATTGAGAAGAAAAATGAGTATTATGTTTCTCAAGTACATAAGGAATGAACGTGCGTTACATTTGAACCAAGAGATTGTGTTTGAGTACACTTGAGGAAATAACACTTTCCTAAGCAAAGAAAATCGAAGTTGCAGCCATGGGGAGATGATCCTTTCCAAGTGCTTGAAAATATCAATGACAATGCCTATAAGTTGGACCTTTCAGGTGAGTATAATGTTTCAACTACCTTTAATGTCTTCGATATTTATCTCTTTGATGCAGGTACATATTCGAGGTCGAAACCTTTCGAAGATGGAGGGGATGATGTTATCCATGATACAAGGGTAAATTCAGGCAAGGATTCGTTGATCGTAGAGGAAAGATAAATGATGAGCTAACGGGAAAAGAAGGTCAAGGAAGCTATGAGATTGATTGCTCAAGCTATGGTGGACAAAATATCGATTACAACAAGTAAATGAACAAGTTTCATGTTGGGTTTGGAAAAAGAAACAAGATGGATCAACTTAGTCCAAGCAGCGGATGAGAAAAGCTGGAAAAAGTAACTATGCGACCCCTAGGCATGCGACAACATGCCTTTATACCGAACCAAAACTGAAAGCTAATAATTCCTCTATGTGACCGCATACAGGAAGCCTATGCGGCCGCATAGTGCAATTCTGGACGCGAATTTTTCAAATTTCGCGTAATTTTCTATTTTAGTTAAAACTCTTGATAGTGTATTTTTATGTTCCCGTTTGGAGCTCATTATTTCCCCAAAAAATGCATTTTCTCATCACGTCAAGCACTGTTCACAAGTGCACATGCAATGATTACATATTTTAACTTACTCCACATTTCCTTTTTGCCCTCCTCCCACTTGTTCAATTATTTGACTAGAAAATTGAATCGGAAGGGAAAAGTGGATGCACAATTGGGTGAGGGTAAATTTGGCAAAATGCATCTTTTTGCACTTAATGCTCTGCAAACAAGTATTGAAATGGCAGAGCAACGTCTATGTTTTCACTAATTTTTTGGGTGAAAATGTAGCCCAGACAGATGCTATATCTTTTAAGACTTAATTCCATTTTTAAGTAGGTTTTATGAGTTCCATATAAACATGACTCATTTCATTCATTATAGAAACACACAATTATTGAGATATTATTGCGATGCATATTGATTTCTCATCATTCTTTATTGAATTAATTTTGAACTTATCAAGAAATAAATTCTTGTGGCATTTTACAATTTAAGTAAAGTTTATAAATTTTGTGATCATAGGGTCAAGATATTGTTAGCGATTGTCTTGATTTTTTGGTTCAATAATTTATTGGGTCAAGCTTTTCAAACGTTGATTCTTGACTATCTTGAGTTTGTTCTAATTTGTCATAAGTTCCGTAGCTACTATTGCTACGTGTGTTCGCATCATTGACTCTACTCTCGCCTCCATCCTCTCAAAGAGGTAAAATTTCATGTCCTTGTTGCATCAAGAATTACCTTGTGGTAGGGTTCGTGTCAGCAAAATACTAAATGTTGAGTCAACTTGACCATCACTCTTGATGTTTTTTCTATTTCTCCTCCTTTGACTATTTCTTTTCACTGAAATAGTTTTGTTCCTACTTCTCTTCAAGTTTTAATCGTTGTTTGATCCACTTCTACAAATTTTTCTTGACGTTATTTTTTCCTCACATATTTTCTTCTCGTGGTCTTGGTAAGAATTTTCACAGACCGCCCAAACTTATTAACCTTAAAAATCGATAAATCTTTTCCAAAGCCAAAAACTTAATTTTCTCTCTTCATTTCGACAAGATTTTCTCTCTTTTGGGGAATTTTGATATTTTGAAGCCAATGTAAGAGAGAAATAATGATGTTAAGATGTTCTTTCAGAGAGATATTTTTTAATTTCTTCAATATCCGAGATATTCGACCTCGAATATTCGTTTAATAAATTGTGAAAGGTCTATTTATATGCCATTTATGAGGGATTTTTTGTCATTTTTGGGAGTCGACATTTCTATCGTTATGTTGCAAGTTGTGATTAAGTCTCATTTTCAATGCTTATAGATATTTGTGCTTTTGTGACACATGTTCTAAAATTTATTGTTTGCAATTAAGGGTTTAGTGAACGAACATTGAGGTTAATTTGTCATATTTCGCACTAAGATTCATGTCCAAGTCCGAGGCTGTTCAAGGATTCTAATTATGCTCCCGTTTGGCCCCCTTTCTCATTCTCATTTTTTCTTCTCTATCTTATTTTCAACTACACAATCTTCCATAAAATAATATTATACGTAAATCGAAAAATCAACCACACATTTTCCAAAAAAATACTATTACAAACATTAAAAATTGAAAGAAAGGGGCCAAACAGGTTGTATGTCTTTGGCCAAGGCCTCAAATCATGTTTTCTGCCAAGTTCAGTTCGGATTCCTTTGCCGAGGTAGGCATCAGCAGCCAAAGCGTCTTTTGCTTTACTTTTCGTTCAAAGACACATGGGCACGCGGTGGGCCTTTTGTAGTTGATGTGATATTTCGATGGACCATAATAATTTATGTACGTAACAAGGTGGAAGTTTCTCCACGTTGGGATTTTACCACATAAATTTGGTGTTCTTGTGCTTTAATTTATGCATGTTTTATTAAAAATAAAGAATTCTAATATGACTTGATATTTCTTGGGAACTTTGAAATTAATTTAGGTATTTTCAAATTTTAGTTTTATATATGCAAACAAAATGAACACCTTATAGTACGCATACAATCTGGAAAATGTCTTCACGTTTAATTGGTGTATCTCACAAACAAATTGACGTTTTCAGGATGTCCAAGTATTGTAGCAGGAAGCAATGTTAGAGGGTGTTTGGTGTAGATTAAAATCGGATTTTAAGTGATCGTGTTAGAAGTTTTTGAAATGTGTGGTTGAAAAGATGTGGGACCCATGAAAGATGTGGTTGATATTGATTGTTTGACTTTAACTTAAATTAAAATCAGATTTTAATCCGACCGAAACAGACCCTTAGTGTTTGGTATAAATTAAAATCAAATTTTAAGTGGATTGTGACGGAAGTATTTGAAATGTGTGGTTGAAAAGATGTGGGACCCATGAAAGATGTGGTTGATATTGATTGTTTGACTTTAACTTAAATTAAAATCAGATTTTAATCCGACCGAAACAGACCCTTAGGTGTCTAAACATACTTTTCAATATCGATAAAGTGTTAAAAAAAATTAAAGAAAATAAGACAGCCACCAATAATAATAGACCGCAAGGATCCCTGCACGATACACACTTTCCACCAAATAAATGAACTTGAAAAACCACAAGAATGGTTGTGCAGTTGGGACAACAATGATGGTGGAATATTTAATGCATCATGTTTCCATGCCCTATACATTCTTGAAAACAATCCATTTATTCTTTCTTTAAATGATCAAAATCATTTTCTCATATGTGGTCATTAATAATTACTGTTTTTGAAAGTGATTTTCCAATTTGAAATAATTAAATAAATAAGAAATAATTTAAAAACAATGTATCGTCGCGTGAACAAATCAATTTCTTGACCTTTATGAATTAAATAATTAATTAATATGCAAAAAATTATCGAATATGATTGGAACTACCTTAATGATCACTATTGGGCTAGAGGATAAATGACTTTTTCACTTGTTTGATTGGTCTAATCCATTGGTCAATGCTACATTAAATTGTTTTGAATAAATATGTCACGTGGGCGTTCCTGTAGCATAACTCAATTAGTTTTTGTTATAAATACACAGACACGACAAAAAATAATTGACTTCGCGAAGAAAGAATATTTTTTTTGTGTGTTTGTGTGGCAAAAAATTAAAAGAGCGACAACTCCGTTTGTCGCAACGAATATTCCAATAAAATTTTTACTAGAAATACGTTTATTGTGAATGTTGAGACACAGAATGTATTCCGCGACAACTTTCGGCCGTTCATCCATTAACACTATTTGTTTGACGAAAAATATAAAATAACAACACGATATTTGTAGCCATAATGTCTTCACAATTCATATATGTCGCGAAAAAATAAAAGTGCGACAAGGCAGTTTGTCGTAACGATTATTCCATAAAGTTTTTAAGAAAAAAATGTTTGTTGCGAATATTCTTTTAAAGGTGCAATTTTTACTACCTATTTTATTTTGCAACAATACATGCTCGTAGTAATATTTCTTCAATAACAAGTAATGGTTGTCGCAAAATATGTTTTACTATGTTTTTGATGTGTCGCGTATTATATTTTAGTTTATTCATAAAATTCTATTCATTAGATCCATCAATCATTTATTGTTTAAATATATTCCATTAGATTAACAATGAAAGATAATATCACGATTTTATTTTCAGACGAACTTCACGCAAAATAAGTAATTCAATATAGTGAACTCTAAACCTAGGATAAAGCCTCCTCGTACCATAATGAACGTGTAGTAGTAAACCACTTAGCATAGCAATATTACCACCTGCTATGGATTAAAAAAAATAAAAATAAAAGGACAACTCAGCAACCTATATATGGTGTTAAATTATGGAGCCTAATTATTATCACTATGCCAAGTTCGTACGCGTATCAACCAAGATTTCATTAAAGATAGTATAGACATTTATAATTTCGATTTTGCCATAAATTTCTTATACATTGCAAGTCATCATTAAACTTTATATAGTCTTCATAAAAAAGAGATATATTAGAGAAAATAATGATTGCAATTTTTCTCTTGTAAACTTCTTTTAATTACAATAAATATTATAGCGGCGGAAGAATACGTAGTTGTTATTAAGGCAAACTTCTATAAATTTTTCATGTTATTTTTTATCTTTTTTCCTTGTTGTGATTTTATTGCTCTTAGTTGTATAGAATTATGATTTCTAATTCTAACGTGTATGATCGTTTAATTACCCACAAGTGAACGGCATCATTATCAAGTAATAAAGTAGTGAATAGAGTGTCGAACCCACCAGGACTACGTGTTTAATCGAGTTAAATTAATTTCAACTTTAATCGAATAGCAAACAACTTTTGTGATTTTTTTATATTAATTCCTAAATTATCAACTAAACTAATGAAAGCAAGTGAATGTGTTTTTCAAATACATGAGATGCATTGCTTAGATGTCAAATCCCCCTTATTATTCCATTTTTAGTGTAACAATTAAGTTGACAATTCAAAATCATTCATGTTGGTCAATGTTCCCAATTTAATTGAAAGCCCCTCTCGATAGCGATCAAATCTATTTCCCTCATGTGACTCTTCTATCTCTCAATGAAAGATGCAAACATGATAAGTACATTAACAAGCACTAGAACACATATTGAAACCATATAAAGTATAGGGGTATATCTCTATCCTCTATCGAACTTTACAATGTTTATTATATTGTGTTTAAACCATATCGTCTCTCTCAATAACAATAAAATTCACAAACAATTCAATTGGTGATCAAGCAATTAAAAAGAACGATAAAAACGATAATAAACATCCACAAATCAAATCAAATTAAAGTCAAAATAATTAATTGAAAATATTATAATAAGGGTTCATCTCATCCTACTAATGTATAAAACTAGTCTAGCATATTGAAATTACAAGAATCATATTTAAGTGAAAAGATATCACCCAAATTTTCGATAAATTGAGAAGATGAAAGATGAAGTTTGAAATCTTGAATCTCTTCAATGGTTTCTTGATGAATCTTCACTTGCGTCTTCTCTTCTTTGCCCAAAAATCAAGTTTGAATTTTCACTTGATTGAATTCTTGCACATCCTCTTCAATTCTCTCACAAAAATTATGAATTCTCCTAATTTGATAATAATAATTGATGAATATTGGAGTATAATATGTACATGAGAGCTCCCCAACATGTATTTTGTTGTTCTCTATTTGTAGCAGTCGAAAATTGGTTGAGAATCTCGTTCAAATTGACTTCCAAAAGAGTTCCAATCGAATAAGGAAAGTTGTCTTCACGTGCGGATTTTTTTGTCTCTGCACAATAGTCAGTATTTTGGCCATAACTTTCTCTTCCACTATCCGATTGATTCGATTCAAAGTGAGTTGGAAAGATAACTCAAAGAGCTATAACTTTGACAGAAATATGATTTTTTCAGTTACATTTACTATGCCAAAAAATGGTTTTAATCTTCAACTAGAAATTTGGAATATAACTTATACGATTGGAAATTGATTTTGATCATATTCCATTCCATTTTGAGTTCTAATTTCATCCAATTGTCTCCTAGCAATCTTCAAAGTATGATCTTTTGGTCCAAATCAACTATTGAATTTTCAATTTGGTCCTCAAACTTTAGATTTTGCTATTTTCCACCAATTTTTGCTTATTTATTTCGATTCTTCGTTCAACCATTGAGTTTTACCTATATAACATAAAAACAACAATTTAGGATATATTTTGTCGAAAAAACTACCAAATATCGATATTTTAGGACCCTAAATAAGTGTATAAAATACATTTATCAAATACTCCCAAACTTAAACATTTTTTTGTCCTCAAACAAAATTATAACCTAAATAACAACAAACACACAAGGGGAGGACCATCTCCTACAAGTTTTGCTAGTACCTTCTTGTTCAATAGGGGAGGACCATCTCCTACAAGTTTTATGTCCTCATCCGAATGGTCAGGTACAAAATCTCCCACGAGCATGTATTCTTCATCAGATTTTTCAA
>CAIGRR010359037.1:0-10599 GCA_903798365.1 Fraxinus sp. 1973-6204 | reverse complement strand
TTGACCTAGACCCATGGTTGGGCTAAGTGCGCTTGGTGAAGAGGGACCTAGCACAGGTGGTCCGAGATCATGGGTGTTCCAGACGACGCCGAAATTTGAGAAGTTTGCAGGCTGTGTCCTGACTGACAAAGAATCTGGCATGAAATTATTATTATTTTGTTGATGTTTGTTGTAAATTGTTGGCATGGGTATGGTCGTCTGGTGATAGACAATTGATATGAGGTGAGTTCCGATCATGGGGGTGGCTGGAATGTAATTTCCGACGATTTTTAGATTTGAGGACAGTGAATTTTCAGCATTAATTCCAACAACTACATTTGATGAAATTGGAAGTGGTTGTGTGGTAATTGAAGGGGGAATTGGAGGGCTGTTGACCGGTGTCAACGTCCGGCGGCTTGGGTGGCCGGAGGCTGTCGGAATTTGGACGTATTTGGGCTGAAAAAAAAAAAAAGGATTTGCATTTTTAAAAAGGTTTAGGAGCAGATTGCAATTTATTTTTTATTTTTCTTTTCTTTTCTTTTTTCTTTTATTTATATATGAGAGTATAATAGTCATTTTATGTTAAAAATTGGTAAAAATGACATTCAGCTCAAAGAATGTGAAAGGTATGAACGTTCTGCGTCAAAAAAGAAAGGTATGGACATTTTCCACAAAAACCTTCAAAAATAGGAACGTTTTGCGCCAATTACCCATTTGGTATTGATTTAAATCAAATTTTGATCTAAGTTAAAATCAAACATTCAACATTAATCATATATTTCATGGATTACACAACTTTTTAACTACACGTTTCAAAAACTTTTATTAAAATCTACTAAAAATATAATTTTAATCCCCACCAAACATGGGCTTAATCTCTTATATATCAAAATTTCCCATAGTTTTATCTAATATTTCAGAGTCTAGTTTGTGAGCCTTTTTAGAGTTGCCCATCAGACGATGGGATAGAGAGGCTTCGTAAATATATGCACCGAGAATTCTTCAAATATTTGGCATTTCAGGTGGAAGAATAGTTGACCCCTCCATTTGTATGTATCAACCATGATTTACAAAGCATGATTGGAAACCTACTATATTTAACAGCGAGGAGACCAAACACCATGCCTATTAACACCAACGGAGATCGAACCAAAAGTAAAAAATAACAATTATATATAAAGTGAACAAGATTTCAACAGTATTCTCAGATGGGCATGTGAGAGTTGGTGGGTAGTGGGTTCGACAGACAGAATGATTCGCACAACAAATGCAAAACACAGACAACATTAACCAGATTCATGGAAGGGGAGAGCTATGTTGCTTACTGATCCTGTACAACTAAGAATGGCTACTTTCGGTCAAGAAGTTCGCAGCTCTCTCTCTCTAAGGTACTGCAAATGTGGAAATATGATCTCTGCATGTGATCCATAATATCGGGAAAATATTGTAGCCAATCGATCTATGTCGTCTACAGCAGTATCGCGACCCACGGATAGCTGAACGGAAATTAGTTTAATCAATTCGTTTCCGATGACAATGTGGTCTGGATCATAGAGCTTTTCAAGGATCTGTTGACACAATTTTATCAATATTCATTAAAAGTTTAAGCTCATTAAACTTCAAGAATGTTAGAAACTCAAGCATATTATATCTGCCTACAAGAAATATCAATGGGAGTAAATAAATTAAGAGCTACGTTGCCATTTTAACTTGGACACTATGCTTCATAGAAATATTAGAAGTGCATGTTTGGATCGTACTATTGGATAAGAATGAACGCTTGAATAACAAGATGTTAACTTTTTCCTGTAATAATGTCTAGTGTAATTCAATACTCCCGATCAAACATCTATTATTCAATCCTCCCTACCAAACTAACACAATGGTGCAGCAAAATACTAGCTTGTTAATTGTTAAAACACTTAAAAAAGAATATATCGAAAACTTACATTTCCCCAACAAAAGCTTTCTTCTTAAAAGACCATATGAAAATGCTAAAGTTCTCACTAGTCTAAAGCAGAGATCTGAAATAGTTGATTGACTACGGAATCTACATAGTTTGGAGGAAATACACCAAGTGACAAGAAGATTATTGAAATTAATGCTTATTTTGTTTTTTTCTGGTCGATTGAGTCTGTAGCAATTAGGAACAGTCCTGGGTGCTGCTTTGACCATATGAACTAGAGACTGAATATGAAAAGTAAAAAGCTACATCAAAAAAATCAATTCCAGTGGCAGGCACAAGAATGAACATATCTGAAAGCTTACCTCAACTGAAGCTTGACAATGGTCTAGTGCAGCTTGCAAGTCCCCAACCAGACAAAATGCTTGGGCTACACTGTCCTCCACCTGATAATGTTAAAACAGT
This sequence comes from Fraxinus sp. 1973-6204, assembly GCA_903798365.1. NCBI lineage: Eukaryota > Viridiplantae > Streptophyta > Magnoliopsida > Lamiales > Oleaceae > Fraxinus > Fraxinus sp. 1973-6204. Next base: position 8,252 of record CAIGRR010359037.1, on the reverse strand, counting down.
ATTATAAAACGAGTGAGGCCTAGAAGGTTACCATAAAACCAGGAACCAGCCCGAAAACCGGTCTGGTTATAGCCTAAAATAATATAAGAAAAAGCAGTACAAAGACTGGTCAACCCGCTGGTTCAACTGGGGTAGGTTAAATTGGTGAATCAGCCAATTCAACCTAGAATCAGTTGAACCGATCATGAGTTGACTGGTTTTTCAGTTGCCTTTTTAGGAAAAACTCAGAAAGTAGAAGAACATTGTTCGATAAGGAGGGATGGGCCTCGACAGTTGACATATATCAAGCTATGCTAGAATGTCATTGACATCATAGAACCTTAAATAATAGAATTTTGTCTTATTTTGATGAAAATTAACTTGTGTTTGTGAGTACTTGTGGTGTATAGTCATTTATTTATTTATGTTTGACTTCCAGTTGCACCCTAATTGAAGACCCTTGACCCTTTTCCAGGTCAATGCCCAGCGGCGTTTTAAAACATTGAATTAACTAAAGTCTGATACGAGTTATGACTGTTCAATCGCAATTCTTACCCAAGGTCCATATTAATAAAGAGCAAGCAATATGAAGAAGATCTCCAGGTAGAATGAATACAATGTTTGCAAAAACACATCATGTCCTCCATACACAAGCAAAACTAACTGTTTATTTATAACTCACCTCAGCAATTCTCTTGTTGTACGGATGCAAATGCATTCTGAGAATATCAATAGATTTCAAGGCATCCAAAAGCACAGTCGTTGGGACTTCATTGGAAGCTATTGCTTCTTGCAACCTAATGAATATTATACATTAAAGAAGCATAGGAGTGAAAAATACAGTTAGAGGTGTACCTATACATATTAGATGTATACACACACATAAAGACCAATGCATATTCTACTGCTGATGTAATTATAGCACTAAAATTATGATCGTGTACACAATTAAATACAGATAACTGTTGGCATGTTTATTATCATTAATACCTGCTGACACACATCTCAGCTTTGACAATCTTTGCTTGTGAAGCTTGTATATCATGATATGAACCACAACTCCAACAATGCCCTGGCTCAAATTGACCATTATGACAAGTTTGTTGAAACACAAGATAAGCCACTTTTTTGATGTCATCATCAAGCATATCAGCCTTCTATGTATCAGGAAATTCAAATTCAGATAATGAAAAAAAAATAGTTGTTCCCAACTTTAAACATAGTTATGATCTCATAGTATGAATATATGAGGGCTACATAATCTGATGTAAATGTGATATTATTGATCGCAAAAATTATCCTGTCAAGAAGAAAAAGTATAAAAATGTTGAATGATTTTAATTGTAAATTTTAAGTAAAACTAGCTGCTCATGTGAATTCGAAAGAATGAAACATGCATGAATTCTAACAGGCGAGTCCGGTCCCTTTCCAAGTTAAATCTTTAAATATAACTACAAGATATCTTTAATGGCCTTTTGAGAAAATCAGTATAATTTACTCTAGAAAATGATGAAGATTACATATGAACATGTTCTACTGTATAAAATAATGAAGGTTACACATGAAGAACAATGCCTGCTTAGGAGGCCTCCGAGTTGTAGGGATATCACACGAGTTGTTAAGTTTCTGTTTCTCATATTTGGCAACACAGCTGTCCAGGACTACTCCATAACAATTTGGTTTCATACACCGATAAGCACTTATGACAAGATCAGATGGATTTGGATGAGCACAACCACTACATTGACAGCTAAATGAGTATCGATCTTTCCACAACTGCTGACGGTCTTTGCAGGCGCACTGCCCAACCTGCAACACAAATTACTATTTCTGTCAGCTTTCTATATTATATTAGTGGAAGTGTAAATCTTTTTTTCCCTATTGTTCCAAGTCATTTCAAGGGCAAGCATCTCATTTATGATGAAGAGGATTGCTTGAGAGTTCCTGCAGGATGGAACCATGCATATCCATGATATATATCTTCTAACAAGCAAGCCTTTTACAAACAAGCCAATTCATTTGATGCCCTGCACTCAAAGAACACCCTGGCTGTGTTTTTAAGAAATTATTTGCAGAAGATATGTCAAAGTGGCTTCTTACTTACCAAACATATCCCCTTATGTCTATGGACAAATAATGGTTAGACAAGAAAGCACTTCGAATTGTTATTAGTCATCACGTGTCTTAGATTCTGTGTTTAATGGATCTTTTTGCCCTAATACTCTACCCCCACGTAATTAATTTAGTCCTAGCAACGCCTATCTGCTCCAAAATGCTACTTAAATTGTATGGTCCAAGCAAACTTCTGGTGGATCACAATGGAAATTCTAAGCATAAAAGTCATAACCAATTTAGAAAGAAATTGACTACTCTAAAGTGGCATATCTTGGAACGTTGACAATCAGATAAATACACTTGGCAGCACAGGGGGGACAAAATTAAAGGCCAAGGAAATCATGATAAAAGTGCCAGTTCATATCATGTAAAAATTCTTAAATCATTACAAACAAGAGGGAATACTAAATTTAATAGAAAAACCTGTGGGCCATAAGAGAGCTCTAATTCGTGCCCTGTTGCTACAAATTCTGTTGCTCGTATGTAGAGAGTGCGTGAAAGGAAATATGCATGAACACTCGGCTGGCAGGAGTGGTTGAACAAACTGCCAACTGAATATACAGCTTGACCCACTCTTACCTGAAAATATCATTAAACAAAATACTGGTATATTAAAACTATAGCATAGTGCTTCAACCAAATTGACAGTGTAAACAACACCATATTCATTTGGGTACATGAATATAAAAAGAGACAATTTTGATTGGAAAAGAAGTCCCTACAAAGGGAACATGGGAGCCCATTGTGTCAGATGTACTGTTATTTGTCAAAAGAAGAATCTGTCTAAGAATCTTCATGTATACAAGGTTCATTCCTGAGGAAGTGACTGATGGGGAAAGAAAATATGAGGTTTTAAAATCTTTTAACATACACAAAGGCATGAATATGCATAACATAAGACACACACCTACCCTCCCAAAAAGAAAAGGAAAAGGAATATAGAATACTGCTAATTATTTAGCTAAGACAACTTCTGTTGTGAAGGAAAATTTAAAAGAGGAAAATATATAATAAGACTAAAAATGTAATCATGCTTTCATTTCCTTGCTCCATTGGTTCCACTGTAATGGAGATCTAGCATTCTTTGTGCATGTAGTAAAAACATTTGATGTAAAATCAATATGCATCCAAGGACTCTTAAGCACAATTAATTTTTTAAATATTTTTATTTTAAGTTGGCTTTGCTCAGTCATTCACATTGAACAATGTTCAAGTGAATTGGCATATCATTTTTAATATTTTTATTTCAAGTTGGCTTTGCTCAGTCATTCACATTGAACAATGTTCAAGTGAATTGGCATATCATTTATTTCTTAATGATCGTTCATCAAAATCTCCTACAGAAATGTGGCAATACTGAGGAAAAGTATCAAACACCTGTTCTACAGTACTTGTTATGGCACGATCCAAATGTCCCTTTAAATCTGGAATTTTCATACGGACAATAGCCATGGAATTGACCCTGATTTGTGATAGAAGTATAACAATCTGCATTAAGAAATCAAAAGCAAAATTATGGTGTAATGTACTAGAAATTTATATAACAAGCAACATAGAATTCCGTTTCAATCTCAACACCAAAAATATTTAGCATTCTGGTAAAAAAAATGATGACGTGTACATGAAAAGATGTTAACAAAATTTTATTTTTGTCTCCTGTCTTTCTGGCATAGTCAATAGAAGTAGAAAGAATGAAAAGACAGATGTAGTCGGATCCCATATCTATTTAAAATAGCAATTTGAGCAAACATGAAAAAATTGCAGTATACAGTAACTTATAGAGTTATACTCCAAAGCTTAGACTGATATTCAAATTGTTCATGATCAACAGGACGAGTGCGTCGAATAAAAAATCTAAGAGTTCTGGGAGTGCAAAAACTAGCTCCAACATACACAAAACTGTCTATCATTTAATTGAAGAAATTATACCCGATATTATTGATCTTAATTAACTTTCCCAGTTATTCTAATTCATTAGTCGTTCTCCAAAGAATAATTGGAATCTAAAAGAATGAATGACTTTAGAGATTTTGGATATATTAAAATAAAGTCATATACCACAATTAGTGGCTATTACCTGTGAAGCAATAACTGCACTCCTGAGAAGTTTCAACTGACAAACATGCTCAAGGCAGCATGACAGAATAACAGAATATATATGCAACTCCAGTTTACTCTCAGGAGAAAGTTGTCCATAGTTGTGACAAAGATCCTAGAAATAAACAAGGCCATCAGTTGCCATGTGAATGCTTTCACAAAATGAGAAGATAAATTACAAATTAAAGCAATTACTTTTTTACAAATACCAGAACTCTATGGATGTTAGAATCACTGCAGTGACCTTGTGGTTGCATATATCTCATAATGACACGACCAGCCAGAACTATGTCAGATGGCAAGACGGCAGGCCAATTCACACCTTGACATTCATGTCTATGTTCAGCACTGTGCTCATTGTTTGAACTAAAAATACCAACTGAAGTAACTTGTCTAACATAGTCGTCGAGCTCATCTGATAAATTTTCAGGAAATTCACATCTTCTCAGATGGTTGCAAAGATCATATCCTCCCGCTTGCACTTGACATTGCATTGAGCAGTATAACGGTATAGAACAAGATGTACAGGGCACTGTATCAGCCGGTAGTTCGTTGAAGCAGAAGTGACAGTGAGTATCTCGGCACTGCTTCAATATGATCTGCATAGCACTTTGTTAAAGAAAGAAGACATTTTGTGAATCCAAATTCATGCAGGAATTTGGCCTGTCTTATAAGTGGCAATGGGAGATGGTTTTAACCGACAACTTAGCATTAAGTAATTTGCCAAGAAATATGACAGAAAAGCAACCTGAGGCAAGCAACCAACAGGCTGAATGAAATTTGAGTGATTGCAAGACTACTAGAGTGGGACAATCCAGTCTTTAAAAAGATATGTAATCTTACAAATTACGTTAAGGATAGAAATAGATCCAAACAATAATACAGTTCAATAACTTTTCTGTCAACAAAGATTTAATTCATACCGCAGCATAAGGATCTTCTTTATGAATTAAAGAGGCTTGAGGTATGTCACTCAAAGAAGCCATTCCCCTTCCTTTCGTTGCTGTAGACACAGAGTGTAACTTTATTTGGAGTGGTTCATCTGTCAAATAAGACCTACATTATAAGACATTAAGGAAGTAAAACAACCATTTGTTGCACATGGATGAAAAGGAAAAAAATGATGAAGCTAAGGCATCATAAACAATTAATAAAACAAAAATGGTGGAGATATGCTATCAAATGTCCTACATCATGTAGACACTGGGATGATCTTGGATTTCTAAGGACATTGGGCTACTGCTAATTGGTTAAACATTAAGGATAGAACCCAAGTCCCAAAAAGTGGATCAGAGCCTTCTTACATACTTAGGCATGTAGATGCACAACATAAATCTTCAAACAGGTGCAGAAGATTAGGAAGAAAGAGTGGGCCCCATTCAGTTGCAATGGTGGGAGACTACAAGATAATGAACTCTGTGTGATTAGACTCTAATGGAGTAAATGATCTGGTTGAAGTGAAAGGAGATGGATGGCAGAGGTCAACACTTGAGGGGAGTCATTACCAAGGTTTTAAAAGGCATGGCAAGGTCAAGCCTTACGAGCCTAGGCGTTTTCATAATTCTATTATTATTTTAATTAGGCTATGTTTTGGAAAACAATTTCCATTTTCCATGGAAATGGTTGTTTGATGGGTTTTGTTTGCCATGTAAAACTAATTCCACCACCCCCCACACGTGCACCAATTGAAGGAAATGAAGGAAACCATTTTCCCAATATTTAGGTGGGAAAATGGTTTTCAGGTTATTTTTTTATTTTTTATTTTTGGCAATGGATACAAATTTTATCACCAATAGTTTAAAAAAAAAAATTTGGACAATTTTCATAAAAAAATAAAGACAAACGAACATCAAAAGATCCAAAATTTACTAACCAAACACAATTAATGACAATTCTCAAAAAAACAATTCTAGGCAATTCAATTCATTTGAATTCATTTTCTTCAAATTCCACTCTTACAATCAAACGGACCCTAATATTCAATATGAGATGAATACTTTACTAATTCTGAGTGTGATTTGGTAAACTGTGTTCTTGAGGGAAGAATAACTTTCTTATTGTGAGAAATTAGGGATTGGATAAAATTTTGAGTGATGTCGAGGCTTGATGAAGCTCTGATTGAATCTTGTAACACAAACAATTGGTTCTAGTTTTGTGAGCTTTTAACTGAACACCCAGCCTTAGGGCAAAGTAAATCATGCTATATAATCTTTTCAACAAAGTAAAACAACAAATAAGTTTTTGTTTAGGGAAGTTTTGAAATTCGTTGACCTCCTAAAAACTTTTGGCAAAGTTGAGTGGCTATTGGGAATTAACTATAATAAATTGAAAAAGATTGATCAATACGAAATTGGCCACGCGTCTCATAAAATCGCGTCCACCTTGCCAGTGTTGCTTGTTAGAGCCTTTCAAATAAAAGTCGGTCAATTTTTTATTTGTTATTTATTTATTTTGTGCTTAAAACCTTTCCTCTTCAATAGAATTCACTATATATTTATTATCGCCTCGAATAATTTCTATCTGCAATTCAGTTTACGCGCTAAATTCCCTAAGCACTCTTGTCGTTTCGCAGGTAACTATTCTTTTTCTTCCCTAACTTTTGGTATAATTAGATTTTTTTTTTTTCGATGATACGAGAAGGAAGTTATGTATATATAGTCGAGGTCTGGTTCATGTAATTTGGGGGAAGTTTTTGTTAATTTCTCCAGTCATGATTTTTTATGTTACTTAAGACAGTTTTTTTATGATCGGTTGAGTTTGGTTTCTTTATAATTTTTGTTCTTTTTATATTTAGGGATCGATCTTCAGATATTTAAAGGGTTTCTTATATATATATATATGATTCGTAACTGATCGTTTGGGGGTGATATTTCGGATGTTTATACTTTAATGGATTTTGTAGTTGTTGATTTTTTAATTTGTGATAATGTTGCTGAAAAGTTTTGAGGGTTTTGAAAATCTGTGATTGGCATGGGTATGTTTGGGCAGCTTAACATTTTTATTTAGTAGTTGATTGTAGTGAAACATGGAACACGAGTCCTAGAATTGAAGGGTTAAAGAAATAATTTCAACTATTTGGATTAAGAATTATCTTTATTGACCTTAAGAAATTTTAGGAGTTAGATACTACAAGATATAGTATTTAAATGGAACGATCACGAGGCCTGATTCCGGATATTGGGACTAGATTGTTGTGTAGAAAGATGAAGAAAGCAAAAAAATAAAATTGTAGTTTAAATATGCATATTTGGTTGAATGGGGTGAATTAGTTTACATGCTTCTTTTGTTTCCTTTTTGGGCGTTGAAGGAATTTCTTTAAACTCATATTCATTTCTTTCTGACGTTCCTTATTTCTCTTTTGATGCTCTAGTTGTGCATGGCTGTAGCTTGTTTTCTAATTATCATTCATCTGCTGATTATCCTCGAGGATTGAGGAATATGATGTTTCAACANAGGAATTTCTTTAAACTCATATTCATTTCTTTCTGACGTTCCTTATTTCTCTTTTGATGCTCTAGTTGTGCCTGGCTGTAGCTTGTTTTCTAATTATCATTCATCTGCTGATTATCCTCGAAGATTGAGGAATATGATGTTTCAACATTCTGGAAATAAAAGTGCAGATTAGCCATATTGTTGAAATACTCATATTTTAAAATCTAAAAATTTGTGCGGTGGTGTTAGTAATGCACTTGGCAAGAGACAAAATGATGGCACAGACACTTAAATTATACATTTTTGTTAGGCACCTGATGTTAGTAAAATGAACTCGAGATGCTATGCTACTATGTGCTGCATTTTGTAGGCAAACATTTCCTAGGGCTGCATGTGAACGTACTTGACGCTTTTCAAAAGTGCACAGGAACAGAGTTATTCTCCCACATCCATAGCATGAGTAGTTAAAGCAAGTGTGATGGGAAATTTGAGTTATTTCATGGGAAATTCTCTTTTGTATTGAGCTTATAATGGTAGCTCACGACCTTTTTTTTTTTTGTGTTCCAATAATTATCGTTTTATATTCTTTAATGGGTACAGTTCGACATGTGCATAGGATGTGTGGAGGT
>CAIGRR010358943.1:0-10438 GCA_903798365.1 Fraxinus sp. 1973-6204 | reverse complement strand
AAATGAAAGGTTTGGGACATCGGTGGTACAAATTAAAGATTAAGGTAAAATCTGTAAAAAATCGAAAGGTTTGAGATCGCTGTTGCAATTTTCCCAATAAATTATGACAGTGACAAGGATAATGAAAGAAAATTTTAAATTATTGGACTGTTTACATCTCATTTCACTAATTAATCTGATAGTGACTCCGTGGCATTATGCACGATTAGACCAACAAATTATAGACAACTAATAAGCAACTGGCAAATTCTATATAAGCATTGTTACAGCAACTAATTAGCAACTTGCAATTTCTTAATTCAGTAATGGGCTGGAAAAGTGTCTAGACTTCAAAGAAGCCCTCTATATAAATGTGAGGAAAAGTGAATTTGATGTTTAGCAATCGGCCCTCCTTCCGGCGTCAAATTGTTGATGACAAAAAAATTTGTGACACCTTTTTTTTTAATATCAATTTATATTGTTATAATAATAATAATTTATTATTATTATTTTTTTTGTAATTTTATAAGAAAATACGAGTGACTTGGCCCTCATTCACCCCTTACCCGTTTTTATAGGTTGATGGACTCAAACTTGTTGTCCCAATCATGTGATTCATGTCAAACTATAGTATTTTGACCTAGGGCTACTAGTCACTATTCGAAGGAATTTGATTNTTCACCCCTTACCCGTTTTTATAGGTTGATGGACTCAAACTTGTTGTCCCAATCATGTCAAACTATAGTATTTTGACCTAGGGCTACTAGTCACTATTCGAAGGAATTTGATTGATTAGTGAGGATTATTATGGCTATGGTATTTAAACATAGGGCTGCATGTCACCACATGTTTGAAAGAATTTGATTGGTTGGTAAATTAGGCTTCAATGGGTCATTATGGCACTCAGGCATGTGTCGTATACCATCGTATCATTTTCATGATTATCTAGTTTTGCAGTGCTTTTGTTAAGGGATAACATTTTCTTTGCCATGTCATGATGATGTTTCTATATGACGTCTCCTATAATCTGAGTTTCGACATCTATCGATGGAGTATTAGGTCAAGGTGTCAAGCGGGCTTGTCTGGATTCTTCCACGGGCTGAGACCAAGTCGAGAGGATGGCAACGAGGCGGGTATAGGTTGGGTCGGCAAATCTTACCCCCGTCCCGTCAGATATTTTTATTACCTTACCCCATACTCATACCCGGTTAAAGTGGGACGGGGAGGAATCGGGGCGGGATCGGGTTTATCGCCCCATTTATTTTTTCTTTTTATTTTTTAGTTATTTTAATTTTTAGTTTTATTTTTTTTATGTCTTTTGTTAGTAAATATTATTACTTTTTTACAAATTTGTTAAAAGCAACTTATATTCTTTTTTAAAATGATAATAAATTTATTATTTTTGTTCGATAAAAAACTTAAATTTGAAATTAATTTTAAACGGGGCAGGTAGCGGGGCGGGTAGCGGGTCAGGGACTATATTTCCCGTACCCGCCCCATACCCACTTCGGGGTAATAACCCTTGCCCCATCCCCGCCCCGTGTACCCGGTTAGGCGGGTAATCCTTTCCCCATTCGTGGCCGAGCCCCACGGGTATCAGGTTGAACGGGTTTTATTGTTATCCCTAGGTTGGAAACAAATTTAGAGTATTTACTCTTCAATCCCTAAACTTTCACTTTCTTCCATTTTGATCCTTTTTCACTTGTTTCTTCCAAATTACGCCATATCCATATAATTACCACCTAAATCAAAATATTAGCGTAATGAGTACATTTTTGGCACAAAATAAACATACGAGCGCATAAAATAGAGAGGGAAAGATATGCATTTTACATTCCCATCAGCAAAGTTGAATAATTTAGATATAAATATGTCTCTTTTATGTTAGCAAATTCAATTTTTGTAGTGGATTACTACGATTCAATTTAAAGGTTATTCATCGTGGAGCGATACTCTTTATTCACTAAATTATTACTTAATAGCCATCTCATGTCTAAGGGTTTCGTACGAACAAGTTTTTGGCACAATTTCTGGAGAATAAAATGTTTAATGTGAATTTATTGATTCGTTTTAGATTCGAAATATTTTTTAGCTGTTTTTGGCTATTAAAAACATACATGATCTCTCTTTTGTTTGATTTTCTTTTCAGGCACTATTTAGTAGTTCATGTAAGATATGACAAAATCGAGCTCCTACCATTAGATCCAAAACTTGAAATGACATTTAGGCAAATAAGAAGATAATAGAAAGAAAGGGAAATTGACATGGTTGAAAATCAAAATCAAGCTCAGTCACTACCAATTCCACCATTACAGTTCAGCCGAGAGCAGTTGCCAATGATGGTGACATATAGTTAGGGATTATGTGATTGCTATTCCAGCTCATGTACAACCTGCCATTATATATTCTCCTTTGGGCAGGCTAATACCCATTTTTGTCATCAACTTGTTTCAATCATCAAGACACCATGTTCTTCGGGAGAGCAATTGGGAGTCCGCACGAACGTCTATGATATCATTAGTCATGAAGGAAATTCTGTCGATGCCTTTCGAGTACGTCTATTCCCTCCCTCCTTGAAGGATAGCACAAGAGATTGGCTATATCCTCTTCTTGCTGGGAGAATTTTTTTCTTGGAATAATATGGTGTAGAAATTCATAATGAAATTTTTTCCACCGTCTTAAGTTCATTAGATTAGAAATGAAATACATACTTTCAAGTAAAGGGATCTCGAGAGCTATTCAGAAGCATTGAAAAGATTTAAGAACTATTTCTGGAAGTGTCCCAACTTTGATATTCCTAAATAGGTCCTAGTTTACATTTTTTATCCAGGCTTGTTGATGAGTGTATTTCACTCATGCTACTAATACCATTTAAGCTTGATTTTTTATTTGATCTTAAGGGTTTTATGATGTTTTGATGTGCATTTTTGTGTTTATTGTAGGATAGGTGAAATGGTGACAAAAAAGATGATTCTTTGACTAATTTGGAAGCCAAGGAGTGATGGTGATATGAATTGCGGATGCAAAGACTTGAAAACATGCTAACAAGGAAAAAAAAAAAAAATGGATAGAAAGTGCAGCGACTAGGTACTAAATAACTAGCGCCTCAACGCTTCAAAAGACATAAATAATTGACAAAAACTGTAGCGCCTAGGCACTACACTACCAGTGCCTCAATGTTGCAGAAGATAGAAAGTAGCACCTCAACGCTACTTAAGCAGCGCCACAGGTAAATAGAACCTTTTAGAGCATTTTTTGGGACTCTTCTTGGACAGCTAATTGAAGGGAAAAACAGCAATTAAATAAAGAGACAACGAGAAAAAAGATTGATTGAATTCCAAAACAGTTTTTCTCTTTTTCGCTTTCATGTTTATGATAATGATCTCGAGCTTTCTTCATTTTTCAGTCATGAACTAAGTAATCTATCTAAGGGATTGATGTAATCTTAATTTGAATCTACGTCTTGATTTTCAATATCTTTCCTTGAAGTTTTATTCTAAAGTTTAATTGTGTTATACCAACTTGAATGCTTTCAATTAAATGGCCATTAATTGATTGATTAGATATTTAAGATTCAACACTCGAGAGAAAGAGTTTTATATGTGATTATAGAACAACACAACCTAGAGTTTTATAGGTTTCGAAAGAAAATATAAACTATTTGAAACTTTTTATGAAGAACCATAGAACATATGAATTCTTTTATTCTTGATTTGGTATAGAGATATTGAAATCATAATTTAGGAACAGTTTCCACTCAGCACTCGAGAGAGAGATAGAGAGAGTAGAAATATAATAGGGTCATTTGCTTATAAATAGATTGTGTAAATAAGTGAGGGATATTTTCATTATAGCACTTAGTAGAAATTTAATCATTAACCTATGTGGGTTTGACATCCTAGTTCATCCTTATACCATAAAACTTGACATTGTACACTTACAATATATTTTTGTGAATACTTGCATCCTGAATACCGTAACATGGCCGACGCTTCAACAGGTGGATCAGTGATGAAGATGCCCATATACAATGCATATGAGTTGTATGAAAAAACAGCAAAAAATCAGGTTATTTGGCCATTCGATAGGGAGACTCCTAGGAAAACAGCAGGGCTTCACAATATGGATAGAATAACAATTTTAACAACCCAAATGGAGTTATTGAAAAAGAAGTTGGACAACCTCACTTAGACAATGCATAGGTGCACCAACCTATACCTGTGAAGCCTACGAGACAAATCATACAACTGCAAGTTGTCTCCTAGCTTCCACTCATACATATCAGTTTGAAGAGGTCAAATATATACAAAATTTCTAGAGGTAGCAAAAAAAATCCTACTCCGACACATATAGTCCGGGTGGAAGAAACCATCCAAACTTCTAGTGGGCAAACAGTCAAAGACAGGGAAATCAGATTCATGGCAACCTACTAGGGTCTCAGTAGTAGCAAGAGAATATGTCATCTTAGAAGGATCTACATATCCAGTACACTACCTATTAGAACTAGTGGGCTTCAATCAATAAATTGGAAAATCAAGTGGGGCACATAGTAACTGCATTGCCCAATAGAACACATGGCTGCAAAACGAAATCGAAAAAATCTACAGGACTAGGTGTTAGATATCAGAGTTTCAAAGGATTATGTGGTTGACACGCCTTATATCAAGTATGATCTTATGTTTCGCATATCCTATTCCCTTAAAGGCTTCGAAAGTAGCCAAAAGAGGAACATGCTCAAGCTATCACTATAAGAAGTGGAGTTTAACCACTAGAAATCAGAGTAAAGAGGAAATGGATTGAGAAGAATCAGGTACCTACTACAGATGAATATCAAGTAGTTCAGATTGAAGAATCAACAAAAGTCAAATAGCAAGAACAATGAGATGGTTCACATGTTAATGCAACTGTTCCTATCAATTCATACACCCCTCTAGTCTCATTTTCCCAAAAATTGCAGAACGAGTTGAAGAAGTAGTTCACAAGGTTTTTGGATGCCCTAAGAAAGTTTCACACCAATATTCATTTGATGGATGCAATCTTATAGGCTTAACATTATTTTGAGGTTTTGAAAGAGAAATTGACCAAGAAGATAGAGCAGCTAGAACATTAAATAGTGGCATTATATGAAGAATGCAATGCAATCCTATAACATAAGCTCCCGCATAAGCTAAAAGATATAAGGAGTTTCACTTTACCTTACTCTATAGGAAGTTCTCACGATTTAAATGCTTTAATTGATTTTTGGAGCAAGTATTAACTTAATACCCTTGTATATTTACAGGAAATTATTTTGGTGAGTGAAAAGAAGCTTTGATAACTCTACAACTATCTGACAAGTCAATGAAGCATCCCTAAAGGGTGGTTGAATATATGCTCATTAAAGTTGTAGACCTCATCTTCCTAACTGATTTCATCATTCGTGATATAGGAGAAAATTGACATGCCAATGATCTTAAGATGAGTTAATGGATTTTGAAAAAGGTGAGAAAATCTTGAGGATGGGAGACAACCAACCTACCTCGAAGAATGCAAAAGGATTGACAATGAAGAAAATGAATAATATGGAAGTCATCATTAAAAAAAAAGGAGTTGGTAGACTAGTTGAAGTAATCAAGGACCAGTTTGGTAACTTGAAAGTTTGAAGGGCCAAAGATGAAGTTGGAAACATTTGCAAGGCTAAAAATTCCTTTTGAAGTCACCATAAATAGAGAGAACAACAAAGTCAAGCTAATGACTATAAGCAAGCACTTATTGGGAGGCAACCTTATTTTTTCCCTTTTATTTATTATGCTTTCTAGATAATATGTTAGGTAAATTATTTGTTTTTTTGTGCTTGTAGTTAGTAGGAATCTTCATCCTTATACATTTATCACAAAAAAACTATTCACGGCCACAGTACGCGACTGTAACCCATGTCGCGTCCCATGTCAATGGTCGTAAAACCTGACCGCGTCCCCTGTTCTATCCCTCCCTTCGTCCTTAGCTTTTCTTGTTCGTTACGTTTGAGCTTAATATTAATTGTTCCATATTATTATGTTACTAATGATTGAACTCTCTTCATTTCAGGAACATGACATCTAAAAATATGCAAACCAATAATGGACAAAAGGAAAGGACACAATCAAGCAGATCGTATAGCTCCGACAAATTTTGCTCCAAATCAGTCTTCAAAATCCTACATGCATCTGGGGAAGTATCTTATTCTTTTCTTTGCCCTACTTATTTTGCTTACTCGATAATCTTTTAAGATATTGAGGGCAATGTCTGATGTAAGTTTGGATGTGAAAAAACATTAAATATTCACTACTTTTGTATGATTATCGAGACGTCTTATTACTTTATTATTTATGAAAAAGAAAAAAATTTAAAACTTACAAAAATATTTTATTTTTAGTTTGCTTGGTTGTGTGGATTATATAGCCTTGTCGATTATGACTCATATACTTGTAATTGTGTATTATCTTATGAGTTATAAATACGTTGCATGCTTAAATTAATTTTCTCTTATCTATGTGAAATTTGATAGCCTTTGTGCGCGTGAATTAAGTTTTAGCATTGTAAAGTAATGAATTGATTCATATGCTTGATAGGTAGAAATAGTTGGACTTAGATGCTAAATTCGAAAACTATAATAGTATACATCCTTAGACCATTATGAGAATAGTTTGATGGTGATTGATGATTGTAAGAAGATATTGAGATGAATGAAGATTCTATGTGTAAATTGTTGTGTGAATTGTCTAAAACATTGATGAATTCCACTGCTCATTACATAAAAATAGAAAAAAGCTATCATGATTCATGAGTAAAAGCTTCTCTATAAAAGATCTCAATGAGGACAACTATTGAAAATCTTAAAAAGAGAAATTTAAAATGGGGTCAAGCTAGTACATGAAACAAAAACATAGAGCAAATATAAAAAAGAAAGTGAATGAAACAAAAGATGCATGTTGAAATATTGATTTACAATTAGTAAATCTCTCTAGTAGTGTTGACTTATCGTTGACTTTATCCTTAATGTTTAACAAACAAATTGATTGTTGTCTCCAACAATTGATTTTAAGTTTTCAAAGTATCCTATGTAATATTGATCAATCAACGAAAAAAGGTCGATATAAAGCCTTCACATTACAAATTGGAGTTACAATGAAGGAAGTGATGAAAGTCGAGCATTCAAGATAAATCATTCGAGACAAAAAGCTTCAATAGTCAAGCATCAAATGAGGATTTTGGATTAGACTTTCATATTCACTTGTGAAGGTATAAACACTTCAATTCTTAACACTAAATGATGAAATCTCAAAAACCATTTTGATACGCTAAAAATTACTTTTGATCATCACTTGCATAGATCATTTTTTAAAACAAAAATTGATTTCCAAAATCATAAGTGAAAATTATATCCTATTTTAATTATTCACATCGAACTATGCAAATATAGAATGGATTAAACTGTTGAAATGCAGACGTTTGGACATAGCATTGTACGTCTTGATGTTCATGCGGGTGTCCAAATTATGTATGGTCACTTTTTTTACTGTTCTGACGTCTGGTGCACAACGACTAGTTTTTGTACGACGGACGAGTAAGCGGACATCCAGTTGATTGTTCGACTCCATAGATATTTCTGCTCATTGATTTGCATTCATTGTAAGACTTTTAGAGAGCATTAAAATGAGATATTCTTGAGCAAAATTACATTGATCTTACATCCTATTTATCATCAAATCATTTACTGTGAAAACATTTGATTGAGTGAATTAAATCCTTCATCCGTCTTCATCATCAAAGATTTCTCATCTAACACTTGAGCTTTCATTTATAGTTACTCATTGAAGTGTTAGCACCTCTCTCTTAGCACTTAATTTCTCTATATCAATTATTAAGAGAGAAGTTCCAAATTGTAAAATTATTTCTCTTCAAACTTGTCGGTCATATTGAGGTCCTAGAAAACCAAATATAGTATAAGGATCGATGCTCCTTATGTATGTGTGTCATTAGAAGCTTTGTAAGGTTTTTAGATTGCACTATGAGTCAATCAAATATAGTGAAAAGGCGACGGAGAGTTCGGTAATGGAGGACATTGATCGTCGATTTGGATTGAATCTCTACGATTACATCGTTTGCTTATCCTCTTTGATTTTACTTATAGCTTTCATAAATGTGTTCTTTGGTTGATTGATATACTCATTCCAAAATTATTTGAAATTATGAAGTGATCTTTCCAAAAAGTTTTAAAAAGCAATTTATCCCTTCTTAGTTAGCTATTCTTAAGCAATGACTAACCATAATCCTTAAAACATTGAGGGACATTCTAAAAATTGTCCTCCATTATTTGATGGTACACATTATAATTATTGAAAAGCTAGAATAATAATATATGTTCAATCCATAGATTATAATACTCAGGAAGTCTTTACATGCCTACAAAGCTGATTAAGGTTGATAGAAAACCCAATCAAACCATTCCAAAACTTAGAGAGGAGTATGATGAAGACGATAAAAGAAAATTATATTTAAATGCTACAGCCAAAAGTTAACAATATTATATTTGATGCAACTAATATTTGTCTTTGTGAAGAATTTTAAAAATGTATGAGCAAGGAATTTGAAATGAGAATTATGGGAGAACTTAAATTCTGCATTGGGCTTCAAATTAAGCAAACTAATGATGGAATATTCATTAGTCAAAACAAGTATATATTACACATTCTCAAAAGGTTTGAATGGATGAATTAAAGCCGATGAACACTCCAATGAGCTCATTCATAAAATTAGATAAAGATGATTAAGGTACTTTTGTTGATGTAACAAAATTTCAAGTTATAATAAGATCTTTTCTTTATTTACTTCAAATAGACTCAATATTATATTTAGTGTGTGTTTATGTGATAGATTTCAATATAATCCCAAAGAATCTCATCTTAGCGCCGTTAGATATCTTAATGGCATTAGAACTCTAGGTCTTTGGTATCCTAAGGGCACTCACAGTGACCTACTTAGCTACTCGGATGCCAATTGGGTCGGTTGCACATTTAATTGTAAAAGCACTAGTGGAATACGTCATTTTCTAGGCTTTGCACTTGTGTTATGGTTTAGTAAGAATCAAAATTCCGTTGCATTATCTACCATCGAAACCGAATATATTTTGGCTGCTAGTTGTTGTACACAGGTTATATGGATGAAACAAACACTTAGTGATTATCACTTAACTTTCTACCATATACCTATTTTGTGTGATAACACAAGCGATAAACCTATCAAAAAAATTCCATCTTACATTCTAAAATGAAGCATATTGAAATTAGACACCACTTTTTTTACGAGATCATGCATAAAAGGGAGTTATTGTGTTAGAATTTATAAAGACTGAAAATCAATTGGTCGACATTTTTACTAAACCTTTAGCTCTTGATAGATTTTCGCACATTCGAAGAGGTTTGGGATGAAATTGAAATATGTGGCTAATGTTTCTATTTTGTTTATAAAATTGTTCATTTTATGTCATTTCATCATTAAACTTGAAATTTTATTAAAACTATACTGCAGACATCCGAATTCTTAGGCGAACGTCCCAATGAAGAACTGTACAACCACGAAGATGTCCGAATTAAGCTGTAGGATCGACAGAAAATTTAGAGCATTTCATGTGGACGTCTAGGTTTGTGTAGTGGATGCTCATATCTGCATAATTCCAGATTTTAAATCACGATTCAAATCCATTTCTTCATCATTTATCCCTTCTCTTCATTCTTCACTACGTGCGTCCACTTCCTATTCACCCATTTTGTTCTCAATTTATCACATTATTCTCTCAAATCTAAAAAACCATCTCCTCCTCCTCCAATTTTATCAAAATCTCTAATTTCTCTTACTGAAACTCCTATAACTCACACTTTTGAATATTTTCAAACCCTAGGTTCAATTTCTATCCTCTTTTTTCTTGTAGTCTCTATTCTTCATCATGAAAACATAAAGCTACCATAAGGTGGGATCCTCCTTCACTACCTTCATTCAACTGAAAACCCGAGTACCGACAAATCCTTTTGAAAAATCTCCAGTTTTAATAGGTAAGAATGTTGATTTTTCCGACTTTACCTTAGAAGCACCCACATTTCACATAGAAGAATACTTTGAAAACATGGATTGGGTGTCGATAGCCACTTTAAAGGAAAATGCATATCCCCGTCTCATGAAAGAATTTTACAAAAACATGGTTGTCACTCATAGGTCATATGGGATTTCTTGTTTACTTAAAAACACCTGCGTTACCATTACCAAGGCTCTCATCCAAGAAATTCTCGAGCTCAAGGTGTGTGAAAATCTAGTTGGGTAGAACTTAGAGTTTTCAACCATTGCAATCCATCACTGAAGCTTGTTCATTCCACTCGACATATCAAAGCTTTACCTTGTGGCATGTTTCTTATCAAAAAATTTAAATATTTTTAAAATTCCTTTG
>CAIGRR010358860.1:0-10351 GCA_903798365.1 Fraxinus sp. 1973-6204 | reverse complement strand
CACTTCAAATTTGGATGTTGACATGTTGTGATTAAGATTCTGGCCAGGAACCTTTCTTCACAAATGATGTGTACAGTCGGCAAGGAAATAGAGGAAAAACATAGATTACAGGCTTGATGTTCAGCTTCTTTTTCAAGTTGTCAAGGTCCAGCTCTGATACCAATTATTGGGGTTGAATGGCTTTCTTATATCCAGCAGAAAAAAGGAAACCAGGAGAAGAAATATAGCAAGATAAAACTGAAAGGAAAGAAACCAGATTGAAAACAGGAAGAATATCTTCATCAGCCTTTTATTTACCAAGACTAAACATGATTTACAAACTAGAAAACCTCAGAAAGATTCTATAGATTTCCAAGAGTTTACAACTCTATTTCATCTCACTTTTTCCTACAGAATTACAGACTTTTCTCTTAGTCTCGAGCTCTCCCTTTTTTCTATCCTAATGCAGCCTTTTATAAACTCAAAAAGCATATAAGTTTGTTTTAACTACCTTACTGATTGTGGCTCATTTTGGTTGAAGATTCCGGCTAAATCAATTGAACAAAATAGCAAGAAAGAGGCTCCATGTTGCACCAGAATTTCTGATTGCTTGAGGAATCAGTAACTGACTTTAAGGAATCAATTTCTTACAGTCCCCATATTCAAATCTTTTACAAGAAAATAATTAGGGAAAAATCAATTAAAGTATTATTTTGTTTGCAAAATTGGGAAACATATATTAGGTTCTTTTTTATTATAGGTGCATAGAAAACATTATATAATGTAAAAGAGGCAACAATGGAATCAATTGAAGAATAACCAACATGAGAGATGGAGATGCCCATTACCATTACCAACTACAACATCCGCATTTCCAACATAATTGGGGTGCATAGAGAGATTCAGAAGTAATATGATATATAGCACCCGAATCAAGTACCCATTTTTTCTTGGAATGACTTAACTCCCCTGTGTCAAGATTTGCTTGACGCCAAGAAAAATAAGAAGAAGATTGTCCACGAGAACAAGTCTTCGTAATATGTCCGATTTATCACATAATTGGCTGACTATGTAAGGTTGGCCTTGGTTCCTCTAATAAAGATTTAGATTCCATAAAGGTGCGTGTGATTTGAAATTCAAAAACTTATACCTCGTCCATAAGGAGGTTGTTGCCGATTTGTTTGCATATGGTTAGGCTGAGAGTTTTGTCCACCAGAATTGCTATACAAGCCATGAATGTTATTGTTGTAGCCACCACGATGGCCTCCTCGACCACCACTACATTTTTTATTTAGTTCTACAGTGACATGTACTTCTCCCTTTCCCCTCACTAGGGCTTCGAATTAATTCTTCATCAAGCAATTTATCATAGAGGTCTTTAAAGGTGATAGGTGTATCTATTGGGAATTTAGAGTAGCAGAGTATTGGAAAAAGGAAGATGCAGAGAGAAATTAACACTCACAAATGCAGAATGTGCAAGTTATCTGCTGCGCATTTTATTTCAGAATTGAAGGTGCCTATTTATAGGCTTACAAGCAAACTGACAAGCTAAAAAATCTCAACTAATATCAGATATTATTGCCACTACTTTCAGACTTATTTACTAACAAAAAAATAGTGAATTAAGGAGCAAGAATCTGCTGGGAAAAATAAATATCAAAGACTAAGTCATAGTTGAATAATTCTTAAATCAATTTTCAACACTCTCCCTTGATTCAAAATTGCACACACCAAGTAGTGATCTGAAGTAGACATGTTTTTGACATGATAGAGCCTTTGTAAATATATCTGCCACTTGTTCATTTATGTTGCAAAACTTCAGTACAATCTCTTCTTTTGCCACCAGGTCACGAATAAAATGAAAGCAAATGTCTATGTGCTTTGTTCTTCCATGAAATACATGATTTTTTGTCATTGCAATTGTGGCTTTGTTGTCACAGAAAACTTCAGTTACACTTTCTTGCCTTTGATGAATATCTGCAAGAAGTCTTCTAAGCCATATACATTGACAAGCTGAAGTAGTAGTTGCAACATACTCTGCCTCTGAAGATGATAATGCTGTAGTAGCTTGTTTTTTTTTGAACACCATGTAATTGCACCTGAACCAAGACTAAAAATATTGCCTGAACTGCTCCTTCTATCATCCAAAGAGCCTTCCCAATCGCTATCAGTAAAACCAAATAGTTTAAAATCTGAAACATGAGTATACCAAATTCCATAATCCAATGTTCCAGCAACATAACGTAAGATCCTTTTTGCAGCTCCAAAATGATGCTTTGGAGGATTACACATAAACCTTAAAATAACACCCACAGAGAATGAAATATATGGTCGAGTATGAGCCAAATAAATCAATCCTCCAACTAAACTTCTAAAACTTCTTGCATTAGCTTTTTCAGTACCATCTTCAAGCTGTAATTTTTCATTCACATTCATTGGTGTAGCTACAAACTTGCAATTCACCATATTAAATCTTTTGAGCAGGTCTGTTGCATATTTCCTTTATGAAATAAAAACTCCATCTTCTCTTTGCTTCACTTCAAGCCCAAGGAAATAATGTAACAAACATAAGTCTGACATTTCAAACATACTGTTCATACTAGATTTGAATTTAGCTATAAGAGAGTGAGTTGAGCCCATGTAAATTATGTCATCAACATATAGGCAGACTATAAGAATATCATTTTTACCTTGTTTCTTCAAGTAAAGTGTAGGCTCATTTTCACTCCTTTCAAACCCATTTTGTAGAAAATATGAATCAATCTTGCTATACCATGCTCGTAGAGACTACTTTAACCCGTAGAGTGCCTTTCTTAGTTTGTACACCTTTTCTTCTTTGTCGTTGACTACGAAACCTTCAGGTTGAGTAACATAGACCTCATCTTTCAATTCACCGTTCGAAAAGGCAGACTTTACATCAAATTGATAAATAGGCCATTTTAGTTGTGCAGCCAAGGCCAAAAATGTTCTCACGATTTCAATCGAGCAACGGGAGAAAACGTCTCTTCATAATAAATACCATGTTGCTGTGAGTATCCCTTTGCTACTAGTTGAGCTTTGTGCCTCTGTATACTTCCATCTGCACGGTACTTTGTTTTGAAAATCCATTTTAAGCCAATAGCATTTTTTCCATTAGGCAAGTCTGTTAACTCCCAAGTTTCATTTCTTTGTATTGCCATGAGTTCTTCCTTCATTGCATTTTTCCATTCCTCCATTTTTGCCGCTTCTTCATAAGTTGTAATATCAGTAACAAATAAAGCAAATGCACCAGATTCATAGATTTCTTTCAAATATCTGAATTTCGTTGGAGGTGTCTCATCGAATAACTCATTCAAGGAAGATGAGCTGTTGTCTGTTGAATTTGTAGTAGATGAATTTGGAGAATTTGTTGGGCTGCTACTACTTGAAGATGAGGGAGAGGAATCTGTTGAGTTTGCTAGTATTGGGTCCACTATTCATTCAATGAGGTTTCAAGTTGAGTTCCGTTGCTACTGCTACTCCAATTCCAGCCTGCTTCTTCATTAAAAATTACATTTCTGCTAACAATCACTTTGCCACTAAGAAAGTTATATAATCTATATGCTTTGGATTCAAGACAATAACCAACGAAAATGCATTTTTCAGATTTTTCATCTAGTTTTTGGCGATTTTGAGAATTTACCAAAGCATAAGCAATACAACCAAAAATTCTTGAATGGCTTACCAAAGGCTTTGTACCTCTCCAAGCTTCATATGGTGTTTGATTTAAGACAGCCTTTGTAGGAGAAATATTTAGTAGATACACTGAGGTAGTAATTGCTTCTGCCCAATACTGATTTGGAAGTCCCTTGCCTTTTAGTAAACTTCTTGTCATTTCAACCACGGTCTGATTCTTTCGTTCAACTACTCCATTTTGCTCTGGTGTGTAAGGTGCTATTAATTCCCTGTGAATTCCATTTTCTTCACAAAAGTGGTTAAATTCAGTAGACAAGAACTCACCATCTCTATCTGTACGATGAGATTTTATGCAGGACCCACTTTATTTCTCTACCAAAGCCTTGAATTTCCTGAACTTCTCTAAAGTTTATGATTTGTACTTCAAAAAATACACCCAGCTCATGTGACTAAAATCATCAATAAAAAGTAGAAAATAACAACTCCGTCCCAATTATTCTGTGTTCATAGGTCCACACAAATCAGCATGAATTAATTCAAGACAGGTAAAAGCCCTCCAAGCCTTTCCAGTAGAAATGGTTTTCTAGTTTGTTTCCCATAAATGCATCCCTCACATAAATCAAAAGAATTAATTTTTGGTAATCCAAGAGCCATACGTTTTGGCCCAACAATTTTAGCACCCTGACATTAAGATGTCCATACCGGAGGTGCCACAGTTTTGAGGTATTCTGTTCACCAGCAACAAGAGTAAAATTTTCCACATTTGAGGCTTCAAGTGGAAACATTTTATTTTTGGTCATGTGAACATTAACCATTGTTTGTCCTGATTGTTTATCTTTAATAACGCATGCTCCATCATCAAATAAAACTGAATATCCACTAGCCATTAATTGCCCAACACTTAATAAATTATGTGCCAAACTAGGAACAAATTGAACGTTATGCAGAAGTTTTACTTTACCATGGCTAGTTTTGATTGCTACTGTGCCTTTTCCTTGAACCTGGATTTCTTTATTATCACCAAGCTTGACATTCATTTTTTGAGTCTCATCCAGCTCTTTAAACAACGCCTTNCCAACACTTAATAAATTATGTGCCAAACTAGGAACAAATTGAACGTTATGCAGAAGTTTTACTTTACCATGGCTAGTTTTGATTGCTACTGTGCCTTTTCCTTGAACCTGGATTTCTTTATTATCACCAAGCTTGACATTCATTTTTTGAGTCTCATCCAGCTCTTTAAACAACGCCTTCGTCCCTGACATATGATTGGAGCATCCACTATCTACAAACCACACACCACCTGGAACTTCATTAGTCTCATAATGAGCTATGAATAACTTGCTTTATTATTCAGTTTCTTCTGCATAGTTCACTTGTTTATCCTTGTATCAGCAATCTGCTTTTACATGCCCGAACTTCTTGTAATGATGACATTGGATGCCACTTTTGTATCCGTTTTGCTCATAGGTGGAGTGCCTTTGTTCAAAACCTCTACCTCTACCTCGGCCACGACGTTTTCCACGAAATGCACCTCTGCCACGTCCTCTTCCTGCTGTCTTGTCAAACTCTCTTAAATTGAATGCCTCTCCCTTCACTTGAAATGCTCTCTTCAAGTTTTTCAACCGACCTATTTATCCTTGCCTCATGAGCTTGCAAAGATCCATCAATTCATCAAATGAAAAATTCGACATGTCTTTGGACTCTTCAATTGCAGCTACAACATGATCAAACTTAGGAGTTAAACTCCTTAACACTTTTTCAACTACAGTTTGATCAGTTATTTTGTCTCCATATGACTTCATTTTACTTATAATTGCCACCACTCTAGACAAAAAATCTTGCACTGATTCATTGCCTTTCATGAGTAAAGTTTCAAACTCATTTTCCCCCAAATAATTGGTCAATACCTAGTAGATCATGCAAGCAAATGAACCCGTTAAGTAATAACTACCATTATTGTAGCATCTCATGGAAGCTACTTGTAGCCTCAAAATTCGCGAGAACCCATTTTTTTTTTTTTTTTTTGTTTATTTTCATTAAAGGTAAAATAGATATTTTGGAAGCAAATTTGGCCAATTTTGCAATAATTATTAAAATTAGACACTTGTGAAATTGGACTTTTTGTAAATTCTCCTTCCTTGATGCGGACGATGACATAGATATATAGATACCTAATTGGATTCGCAAGCCACCCCAATCACAAAATTGGAATGTTTCATGTTTATTCTAAAAAGAAGATAAAAGTACTACAATTGGACACGAGTCTATATTGGGAAATAAATGAGCAAATAAAGGAACTTTTAATAATAAACCTCCAAGTTTTTGCATGAAGATTAGACACGACTATATGATTGGAAACGACCCAAAAGTTGCATGTCGTGATTTAAAGGATGACACAAAGTTTCGAATCCAAAGGCAGAAACAAAGACCCCCCCAACCCCGACAAGTACAAGGCTTAAAGAAGGAGGTATGTATCTAGTCACGTAGCTTTATATAAGATGTTCATTATCCGAGATAAGTGGCCAACCCTTTTTTTAGAAAAAAGTAAGTGTATTATATCCAAAGTGTAAAAATAAAGTACAAGATCATAGGGGCATACCCTAGAAAAACTAAGCTAGGAATAAATATCTTCCTAGCACCAATAACAATAACTTGGATTAGTTCTTATAACTTAGTCACAACAATAGAAAATATTCGCAGAAAAACCCACTGAGCATTGGAGCCTCTACTCTCACTAGATGGGACCAAGCACCTACATAAATTCACTCGTGTACAAACAGAAAAAANNATTTCTAGCACAAACAATAAAAAATGCTAATAACCTAGCCACCACATCAAATATTCGCAGAAAAACCCCATGAGCATTGGAGCCATCTACTCTCACTAGATGGGACCAAGCCCCTACATAAATCCACTCGTGTACAAACAGAAAAAATAATGTCTCAAATTACGACAGATTCATGTTTATGAGTTACACCATGGGTCCTAGCATTACGCTCAGGCCAAATAGCATAAATCGAAGCCGCAAGCATCAAATGAATAACAATGGACCGCATTGACCTCCCATGAAACTGCTACATCAAAGAAAAAGGGTCTGACCAACTCCGCTGAACCCAAGGCATGTTAGATTTTGCATGCAAAGCATACCAAACACGCTCAGAAAATGGCAAGCAAAGAAAAGATGATCAAAATCCTCCTCCGAACAACTACACAGCACACAACATATAGACTGTACCAAACCAAAGCGAAAAAGCTTTGTCTGTGTATAAAGGCTACCTTGAATTGCTAGCTAAAGGATAAATGCATGACGGGGAATACATTTAGGGAACTATACAATATGATGCCAGGTCACCCTAGGGCAGCGGAATCGAAGAGACTCCCAAGCACTCCGAACAGAGAAGACTCCATGCGC
Source organism: Fraxinus sp. 1973-6204 (assembly GCA_903798365.1). Classification (NCBI taxonomy): domain Eukaryota; kingdom Viridiplantae; phylum Streptophyta; class Magnoliopsida; order Lamiales; family Oleaceae; genus Fraxinus; species Fraxinus sp. 1973-6204. The sequence goes on along the minus strand of CAIGRR010358860.1, from coordinate 3,303 downwards.
ATCATCTACCCATCGTAAGACATCCTCTCTGGTACTAATACAATGTGATACCAAGTCACCCTAGGGCAGCGAAGTCGAATAGACTCACAAGCACTCCGAACAGAGAAGACTCCATGCGCATCATCCACCCATCGCAAGACATCCTCTCTGGTACTATCCGGCCGAAAAGTATCAAACGTATCTCGCATCAAGTCAGACAATGCTGGGGAACGAGCTGATGGCCACCTCCAAGTATCACCCTCAACAATATGAGCCACCTTAGCTAGTCTACTCAATCTACATTCATGAATGATCCTCTCACCAAGAATCTTTTCTAAAGGGCCAAGAGGATGCCAATTACCAAACCACAGCGAAGCAAGTCTACCATTACCAATTCTAAATTGCATTTTGGCCCTCCCTATATCTGGAAGTCCAAGAATCTTCCTCCAACTCCAAGAACAATCCCCAGNGGGCCAAGAGGATGCCAATTATCAAACCAAAGAGAAGCACGTCTACCATTACCAATTCTGAATTTCATTTTGTCCCTCCCTATATCGCGAAGTGCAAGAGTCTTCCTCCAACTCCAAGAGTAGTCCCCATGACACTTCAATTCCCAAATGCTTCGGCCTTTAAGTAAGTAACTTCATGCCCAAGAAACCCAAAGAGAGAAGGCAAAATCCGCACAAAGAGACCAAAGGTGTTTTAACATGGCAACCTTAATCCAAATCTTTGTGCTCCGCAGACCCAAATCACCCTCCTTCTTAGGCATACAAATTTTCCCCCACGCTACTTTAGTCCCGCCAGTGCCAAGGTCACAACCCTTCCACAAGAAGGCACGTAGAGTAACTTCCACTTGCTTGATCACAGCCTTAGGTAAAATAAATACAGAAGACCAATATACCTGAATAGAAAATAACACGGACTTAATAAGTTGTAACCTACCCTCATAGGAGAGTGCTCGAAAAGTCCAACTCTTTGCCAAAGCTATAATACGATCCACCATCTTACAATCTAAAGCCTGTAATTTGGTAAAGATAAGTGGAACGCCAAAATAGCGTACCGGTAGAACTCTCTCCTTATACCCCAAAACATCAAGTAACTGATCCTTAACATATGAAGAAACACCACTAGCAAATAGATTACTCTTATCTGAATTAGGAATAAGACTTGAAAAAGCTTTGAATCAATTAAGGCAGTCCCCAATGAGAGAAACAGAACCTACCTCAGCTCTACAAAAGATCATAAGATTTTACTTTATCTCAAATTGATCAACATCATGATGATAAAACTGTGAATGAACTGATCTTCCTAGATTATTATGTTGAATACAACCTCTCATATTCACCCTAAACAAGGAGCATACCTCGTTAATCATAGATAGGGAGCTATATTGTTATTAGGTCATGCCCTTTAAGATGAAAAATGTTGGTTAATAAGATGTTTTCAAAACAAATTGTTTGAACGATGGAAGTTTGTAATGATGATAAGTTCAAAAGCATAAAGACTAGGCTTGTTAGGAAATTAGAAGAAACGTTTAACATCGTAAGGAAATACAAGGTGAGATTGAACCTGCAGAGATGCAATTTTGGGGTCTGATCTAGAAAAATCTTGAGTTACATGGTGAACAAGCACACCAAGAAGGCAGGCCCTGAGAAAATATCTCCTAGCGATACAATCACCCAGAAACCTAGAAAAGTCCAAGGTTCAACATGAATGGTTGCCGTCCTCAAGAAAGTTTGTCTTGAAGGCAATAAACAAGTGATTCCTATTTTTAAAGACCATTAATGATGGAAAAGGATTAGAATGGATGGACGACTGTGAGATAGCATCCGGATGTTGAAGGAACACTTCGAAAAAGCCATCCTCATGTCCAAACCGACAAGTAAAATTTTGTCCACTTGCTTTGCCATTTCCAAGCATGCATAGTACTATACTGATATAAAAAAGAGAATCAACAACATTTGTCAGTGTCTTGTGTGAAGAAAGCACTTCAAGATATAGGGGACGAGATATTCACACGTGGAAAAATTAGCACTCTCCTTTTTCACAACATCAAGGAATTTAAGGTCATACTTCGAGGCCTATAGCATACAAGTCTTGTCCATTTACCTGTTGGAGCAAGTTTTGCAAAAGCCATATACCTATTTAGTTTGATGAATGAGTAATAGAACTCAGTCAGTCCAGTATCAGTTCTAAGATGGCACTGTAGACTAGTTTGCTAACCTTCCTGAAATAGAACTTAAAAATACCTAGAACCACTTGTTTAAAAGCTATTTGCTAACGATCAAGGCTAACTATTCAACTTCTCCACCTAATTCTGTCCTGAGGCCACCGTCATTGCCATGATGGCAAGAGGCGGCATATTCAAGACATTGGCAGATAGGATCTCTCTTTGAGAACCTACTAACTCTGCCTTGGCTCGCTTTGGAGAGGTCGTGACCCAGGCTCGTGTACTTCTTCTATTGGGTCACTACAGTTTGCATGATGTAGGGAACTACACAGGCGCTTTACAATTTTTGCCACTGTAACCTATCTTTTCTTGGGGCCAACGATTTTCAAGACATTGGACATACCGAACCAGATATATATTCTTCTATGTAGGCTTGTTGTACTCTTCTTGTTGGGGCTCAAAATATTTTGTTTTGATACTCTATAGGTCCTACAAAGGAGGACTCGACTTTGATTGGACCTCTTTATCAGGATACAAGAAAGCTAGTTTGGAGACCAAACTAGCTTATAGGCTCAGTTGTACAGGGATAGAAAGTTCCACTGAATCTTCCTTATAGGATGTCTCTCCCTTATAAGCTAGTTTGGTCTCCATCAGGTAATCTATATATTGAAATATTTTGACCTCCAGTGGCTCTTATAGAGACAAAAACCAATAGGGAGGCAACAAAGGTATTTGGGGGCTAATAGAAAAATTAGCATAAAAAAGAGGAAGAAGACAAAAGATTAGTCAAAAACCAAGAACGCTCAGAAAAGAACCTAGAATTCCGAATAACCCAAAAGAAAAAGAAACAAAGAAAGTAAAAGCAGAGAGGTCTTATAAACCCTACCTAAAAAAAATAGCAAACCAAAAACACTCTAACCCAAGGTTTGTTTGAGACCTTGAGTAGTTGAGTTGTCGATAAGAAAATCTCTTAGTTGCTGGAAAACTCATCAGACATTATAAGAGTGAAGTGAGTTGAGAATTAAGATTTAAGAAATGTAGGAAATTGAATAAAATGGAAGAATTCCTTTTCTATGAAGTCCGAATAAGCAGTCCTATATGAATCATTGTTGGAACATTGGATCTAGACTACAGAAGGAAAAAAAAAAAAAAAA
>CAIGRR010358856.1:0-10548 GCA_903798365.1 Fraxinus sp. 1973-6204 | reverse complement strand
ACACCCACAAATTTTAATTACTACAACACATTATGACGTTAACGTGGTTTAGGGCGAGGTCACCATAATTCCTTCTCGGCCTCAAGTGGTGCTATATTTGTAAAGTTTTCGTTCTCATTTATTTGGGCAACTCTTTACTGGACTCTCAATTCTTAGCAATCGAATGTTGCCCAATTTTACGTCCTGCATCGTCGACAGCAGTAAAAAATTTGCACAGGAAGACTCCTGTACCTGCAGATTTATTCATTCCTCTGCTATCCCCGATTTCTCCGCCGGATTTTGAGTTCCCGTTGAATCAGTGTTCAATTACCACAATTTATCTCGTTGATGAATCAAGGAAGGAAGATATAATGGCGATAAGATGAAAATGAGAAGAAGGACGTGCAGGCTATGGTGGCCGGCTTATCTTTGCTCTAAAAATGAATTCCGCGGTTCCACTTTCTTGTTTGGTTGGTCGGTTTCCACTTCAGTTTCTTCGCTCGATATCATTGTCGCTTTTGCTTTCGATGAGGCGGAATTGTCTTCCTCAGTGACTCCGGATTTTAATCTCCTAACGGTATTTGATGCATTCCCAATTTTCAGTGTGTTTTATTGAATGTTTTATCTGTTTGTAATTGATTTGTGTAGTTTGATGTAGTTGAATTAAGTGTTTTTACTGGGAATTAGTTTCAGCTTTGTTTTTTGTTCTCCCATGACCATTTGGAAATTTCAGATGTAAAACCCAAAACCCATTTCTAGTTTTTCCATTTTAGGAAGTTATTTCTTTAAGCCGTTGCTGATATTTTTAACAAAATGTGTACCAACAACGTGTACAGAATTTACCAGTGTTACTCGAGATTGCACTGCTCAATTTTAAGGTTGCATGTGTAATTTTTAAAACGGGATTCCTCCTTGTAGGACTACCGCATATCACCAGCATTAATGTTTAACCCGCAGGCAGAACTAAACAAGTGTATAAAATGTGCAATTGTGCAATATTTCCTCCCCATTGTTAAGAATTGGGTTCATCTTAAAAGATCAATTTTATTAAAAGAGTAGTCCAAACACTTATAAATTGCTCAATGTTTTCATCTTTATTCGACGTGAAATTCCTTAACATGTCCTCTCAGGATGGTGGCTCGTTTGAACAGACGAATCCTAAAATCCGTGTACTCAATTTTTTTTAGTTTTAATCGGATCGAATTGTTTGTTAGAGCTTAACGGGCTCTGATACCATGTTAAGAATTGGAGTTCCATCTTAAAAGGTCAACCTTTTTAAAAGAAGTAGTCTAAACACTTATAAATTGGTCTATGTTTTCATCTTTATTCGATGTGAGATTTTATTCCTTAACACCCATTACGTGGAGGTAATTTCTAAATAGGGAGCTGAGAATACATCTAGGATCTGATCATTTTGTTGGAGTGATCTCTTCTGAGAACTATAAAATTGATCATTTTGTTGGAGTGACCTCTTCTGAGAACTATAAAATTAACTTTCTTCTTAAATAATAATACAAATTCATATAAATATTTCCATAGATTCTTATGCAAATGAATAAAGAGTATTAACTGTTTTAGAGAAAAAAGAACCAACAATAGGTGGGGGATTTGATCAAATCCTACCATTTATTAATTCAAAAATACATCGAAGGAGATGCCAAACCTCATCTTCAGAAGTACAAGAGTATAGTGATATATGTTGGAGACAGTACCTCTGCTTTAAGGAATTAAAGCAATCTAGAGTAGGTACGTCCTTCTTTGCAATCTATGAAGAAAACTGTTACAATGCACGAACACAAGGAAGATGATCTGAGCTTGAGAATACTTTAATACTACCTGTAAGATCAACGTGAGTAAAAGACTTGGAACTCTTCCGATTATACACTCATTAGCAAAAAAGTTAGCTGCTTCATTAGATTCATGAAAAACATGTGTATATGAACTTGGACTTTACCAACCAGCTATTATAATTTAGACCACATGCACATTGAATAGCAATTATAGTTTAATTCAATCCAGATATTTGAATACCCGTACTGAGAAGTGAGAACAAGGCCTCCAACCCTCAAGATGTGCTTTCAACTTAGCCACAAGGTTAGAACCAAAACCAAAACCAAAAATTCAAACTATGCTAACAGAACCTGCCAAGATGATCACATAATAATCCTCCAGGTTTCCTTTGCTACATGCATCGATATTTAATTTAAGAATGCCATTTGGGGATTAATCCAACAAATAAGTATCAGTCTGCTTTTTCTTTGAGCAAGAGTAGATGGATTAAAATACTTAAAACATAACTGTATATTAAAATCACCATTCCTTTGTTCATATATCAATAGCTCTGCAGCCAGAATTTTCTGTAGTATTTTTTTAACATTTCAGATGATATTTTGTGGATTCATATCAATGTGCTCATATTTTACGTCGTTTCTTTTCAGTACAAATAAACTTAAAAATGAGTATAGGAAAATTTGTTCACAACTAGGTTAGAGATATCCCAGAAAATAGCCTCACACCACCGGAGGTATCCTTGATGTGAATACCAAACATACGAATAAAATGATCCCAGATTATAGAAGCACCCGTTCCTGTAATAAACAAATGAGATAAAATCTTGTTGTTGGTCAACATTTAAATGTGTTAACCAATTGAATTGTAAATTATTGCTAATCACCTGATCAACTGAAAACCAGTTATGGAAAGGAAATTTTGGCATTCACTTATGCCAGATAAAATTTAAAAGATTACTGAAAGGATTTAGTAGGACGAAATAGAAAATTTCCTTTGTTGAGTAATTTCCATTAATGGACATTTTCGGAAAAACTTCATCCAGGCAATTTCCAAATAAGAGCTCCGTTTTTTTTTTTTTCTTGATAACTCAGTTTGGTTATAAAAGCTAAACCAAAATTTGAATTTCTTAATATTAAGATTCTAAATACATTGAAGTCTGTGTACATACACACAATGATAACAGGTTAATAAACATAAGAGGAATTAATTAGCTGGACCTACTCAAAATGTAAAGGCCTACTTTATTAATTTATTTGAAGCAGTCTTATAAAACGTAGAAATTCCATTATATCCTTCATTCTCTTCCGTCTACTCCAGCAGTTCCCAGCTTCAAGATTCCCTAATTCCACATTGTGGTTTCTTTTCGTCTTCCTTTTTCAATAAATTTATTCATTTTTAAGAAGTTTCATTCCCCGAGTTTCATTTCTCTAATTCCACATTGTGGTTTCTTTTTGTCTTCTTTTTTCAATAAATTCATTCATTTTTAAGAAGTTCCATTCCCCGAGTTTCATTTCTCTCTCCTGAAAGGGGAAGAAGATTTTCCTAGGCAGGGATTTGGAATATGGGGAGGTCATGGGGTGGAGACTCTGCTCAGACAAAGCCGCTGAACGACAAGTGCGGCTTATATGCCTAGAGCATCATTATGCTTCTAGTTGATATTGAACTTTGGAACTCAAGAGTCCAAAAAGTTCCTTCCTTGTTCAAAAAGTTACTTGAAAATTGGTAGAATATTCCCTTGGTGAAAGCTTGATAAGTTTATATCATTTTGCTTCTTGGTTGCAAAATGCTTCAGTCATTGAAAAACTTTAACTGCCGCGACCTTCATCATGTAATTTTCTGTTACACTCTTTGTTGACTGACAAGCATTATGCTAAAGAATACACATTAGTTTGAACACGGGATTGGGACCATTGTTGAATCTTGTGTGTCATTTGAAATCACCAAAATTTTCATCTTCTGAGCACTTCAATTTCATGTGATTGAATTACCTTTATTTATCCCTTTTTCTTTGTGCTAGGGAATATTTCATGAGATAAATCAAAATATGCCAGCATTTCTTCAAGATAAGTGTATTTTCTCCCTTCTGGGCTATTATGATACAGATTCCGGTGCCAATGGGCAGTTTCCCAGGAATGGAAATGATAGAGATAAACATATTTTCTACTCCAGCAATAAACAAAAGTTGACATGCAGCCACAATATTCATGAAGGCAGTCATGGAAGATGGAGCTGTGGATGCCACAAATTTGATGGGCCACTAGAACAGTGTAGAATTGCTTCTCTAGAAAACAATCCATGGGTCAAGCTTGTATATGGTTTTTCTGAAACTGTTAACAGAAAAATTGAACTGATCCCTAAACTGGATCATGTGCATTGGGAAAAGGAAACATCCCAGTTGAATCTCCATGTATGCAAGTCATGTTCACCTATGCTACATGCTTTCCCCTCCTTTTCCCCTGCCCCTTATGTGTTGTGCTATCTCTTAACTTGCCTCACAAAAAATTCAGGTAGTAGTTTATGATATTCCTACTTTTGGTGGTCACCATTATTCCTTGGGTAGTCAAAGGTTATTCAGCCAAGTACAATCTTCTTGCAAGAAACCCAAGTGGTTTGAAGATCTTCATCGAAAGGACCCATACCTTGACTTGGTAATATTATTTACAAATTCGTGCATGAACATATTGGCATTTTCTGAACCTGCCGCTTTTCTTTCCTGTACATAGGATGTTGTCATCCTAGCTATGAACAGTGCCGCAGCTGCAAGAATGCTCTTTCAGAGAAATCTTCATGCTAGAAGATCTGCCTCACTTTTCCACATTATTTGTTTGTAATGTTCTTCTAGACCTTTTGGTCTATCTTCCCTTGTACCTTTAATTTTTCTGGTACTTATAACAGCTTTTTATGATTTGTCAGGTTCAGTACCTTTGCATGGAAACTATTTGCTGCATCAGTGGCTTCACTAGCAATGTTCTTCTATATCATTCTTCAGTTTCTCCATGTTCTTTATAGTAGTGTGTCACAATCATTTATATGCATCACATTGGAAAATGTATTCAGCAATACTCGAAAAAATATTCAAATTCGCTGCTTTCAGCTGTTGTATTGGCCAATCTTTCTCCAGGATCATGTTATAAGGTAAAATGAGTGTGGCTTCTCGGAATAATCCAACTTGTAAGTCTAATCTGATCATATTGTTTTTTATAAAGTCTAAAATATTAATAATTAGCTTATTCAAGATTTGAATTCTTGTGTGACATGTAGATTCACATACATATATGGACATGATAATTTAACTTTAATGTATTTGTTTTATTACATTTTGCATTCCATGTAAAGTTGACCAGCAGAATTGGAGTACACACTAATTCTCGGAGTCCTGTTGACAATTCTTCTGTGGCTAAATCCCAAACAATAGTTAGTTCTACACAACTTATAAATTCTCAGGCTTGTCTAATCGCCTATGCATATATATGGTTTCATATACATAATTTTGTAGATGTTAGGTATAACTGTAAATGTAAGAACTTGCAAGTTTTCCACCAAAGAAAGTTGGTAGGTAATCGCAACTTGCACATGTAACATCTCATCACGAATTCATTTAGAGAGTAAAAATATATTCTCACTTGGAATCTTGGTTTATTTCTGACTTCATTCAGTGGTTAATCCATATATTGCTTCACAGATTCCTGAAAAGAATCCAGCAGTTTTAGTTTTGTAACCTAATAACAAAATGATGTGTGCAATTGGAGATTTTTGGATTTTTTTTCTTTTTTAATATTTTGTCAGTTTTGCTTATATCCTGCCTAGCTTTTGCAATTTTTGTAGTCTTTTTTTTTTTTTTTTTGGGGGAATGGAGTACTATATATTTGCTGTAATTTTGGCTGTTATATAGGTCCCGGTCATGTGTTGAGTTTGCGGAGAAAGCTGCATTACATAAGCACTCAATGTGGTCTAGCATTGTAGTTGATGTTCTTATTGGAAATTTGCTTGGTCTTGCACTTTGGTTCCAGGCAGAACGTGCTTGCCTATGGGTTTCAAACTTTGCTAATGACATCACGGACTATTGGTTGCGAACTGGTTGTGTATGGCTGATGGGAAATCCAGCGGGTTTCAAGTTGAATACTGAGCTAGCTGGAATTCTTGGCATGATATCTCTTAATGCAATTCAAATATGGTCTACCCTTTGGTTTTTTATGGGTTTCATCTTCATTTATTTTATAAATGGACTCGCAATATGTGGGATTCTTTTTGGTTCAACAGTGGCGGCAGCTTTGATAATTGATGCAATATCACTAGTTACTACTCATGTTCTGACTCTTCATTCATTTCTTTCACTTGTCTATTCACAGCAGATACAGGCGATAGCAGCTTTATGGCGCCTTTTCAGGTAAAAAATCCCTCTAATGCTAATTGACAATCATCATTCATGTGCTGATAGTAACTTGTTTAGCTTAAAGATGTAGAAGCTTTTTGTTTTTAATTATATTGCCTTTGTGTGATTCTGACTGCATCTAGGTTTATAGGAATTTTAAATGTTGAGGAGAATTCTGAAACTTGTGCTCAAAATGGCATCTGAAAAACTGTATTTTATTGAATCTTGTCTTTATTGCAACCATTTTCTTGTCCTATTGCAAAAGCAGTTTAAGTTGATGAAAGGGTTTTGAATAACGTCTGGCCCCTAAAATTTGTTTGGCGATTCTTTCACAGTATATAAATGATTAAGAAATTAGGTTGAACGGAAGATAATGTGGTGGAATTCCTAAATCTCACAAGTTGATCATCAGCCAGAAAATTTCTTGGAGCTTAAAGAATTGCGCCTATAATGAGACAAATTATCACCCACTTTTTTTTCCCATGATCAATAAAATTTTGTCAGCCCTAAAAATATATGAACTAGAAAGGAGCTTGGCTTATAGGTAGTTACTTGTGAAGGCTCGAGTGCAAGGAAACCAAAAGAAAATGAAGAAGGCTATATTTTGGGATGCTAGGTTTGGGGCATGATATTTGCAATATCCTCCTAGTCTGCATTTTGCTCGGGTTTTGATATCTTGAAGAAGGATATCATAGGATACTAGAAAAATAACTCTCTGTTTCTGATCAAGTTCTAAAACAGAATAAGAAACATAGGTTTTAACATGTTCAGTTCATATTTGGAGAGCACACTTGATCGCTGATATATCAATTAATTCAGTCGCTTTATCTATATTGAGTTTTATTTCTGAACACCCTTTCCTTGCGCTAATAATGGAGATATTTTTGACTGCTTGAGAAATTCCTGATTTGAGTTGACCTGGTATGTATACCTAGGAAATATTATGATTTTCCAACTGTTTCATCCACTCATAGCATTGATGAATTTATTGCAGGGGTAGGAAATGGAACTCATTACGTCAGAGATTAGATAGCTATGACTACAGTGTTGAGCAACATGTAGTTGGCTCTCTTCTGTTTACCCTACTTTTACTTCTACTACCTACCACATCTGCATTTTATATTTTCTTCACCATTTTGAAAACAGCCGTGAGCTTTATCTGCATGGTTGTTGAGGTTGCTATATCTTTAATTCATGCCACACCATATGCCAAAGTCTTTCTTTGGTCAGTCAGGAAGAGAAGATTTCCATCTGGGATTTGGTTTGAAATTTTATCTTGTGAGCACTCAGAGATCAGATCTCCGGCAAGAACTAGTTCATCCAGTGGGAAGCTGCAAAAAACAACTGATACTAGTGACAGTAAATTCAGTGTCTTGGTTTCATTTCTTCACAGCAACTATTTGAGCTTAGGTATGGCCTTGAGCTTTATTTATGAATATTATTTTGACTTGCAATTGTGTCATAGCAAAGCAAAAGCAATAACATATCGCTAGACTTCTTTTTGGGTAGCTAGCGTAGAAATCATTTTGCAACCGTGCAACCTGAGTTTCTTACTCAGATGGTTTATGCACCTTTTGCAATTGCCATAAATCTTGCTTGACACGTTAGTTAGCATGGAGCAATTATTGTTGCTAATATGATACAACAGTATGAGCCATTGTATAAAAAAAATTATACTGTTGTCAGTCAACACTTTTCCTTGTATTTCCCATATAAATTTGTTATTCTTGGTTAATGATGTTCGTTTTTCCCCTTGGGTTTGATTTAGATTTGGCTAGAGACAATATTTATCCACAATCATATTTGCAAGTCTGCCTGTACATGCGTACACATGTGCCTTGAATCTTTGTGCAATCAACAGTGTTCATACATGATTTTGTAAACAACCAATGATTTCATTTATTATTATAATTAATTGGGGAAAAATTATTTCAGGTGAAGTAATATCGCCGCACTACAGATGTGTTTATTCAGCATTTTCTAGGTCGTCTATTGCCTCGTTAGCTTATGGAGTTCTCACTGGGAGAAGGTTACTACTGCTTCTTTGCCTTAATATTTCTTTCCTCCCCCTGCACCGGTATCTGACTGGCTTGCTTATTAAATTTCACGTTCTCCATCTGCAGTGTTACATCTGCTCAGGGAACCACTCTTCCTCCAAAAATGCCATGGATGGTCCTTCNCTACTGCTTCTTTGCCTTAATATTTCTTTCCTCCCCCTGCACCGGTATCTGACTGGCTTGCTTATTAAATTTCACGTTCTCCATCTGCAGTGTTACATCTGCTCAGGGAACCACTCTTCCTCCAAAAATGCCATGGATGGTCCTTCCTTGGAAAGAATATTGGCGTCTTTGCCGTGATGCAATCCATGCTTGCAAGGGAGATGGCTATTGTCATTTACATCAGCAATTATAACTCTATTTTTCATCTATTGCTGTTTCCACTGCCACATTTTTATGTTTTTAGGTGTCCCTCTATATTGAAATTTTGGATGTTCATTTTAGGGTCGAGAGTAGGAACTAATTTCCCTCCAATGTCTTGTTTCTTTGTTCATTATCATCGAATCTTGTCTGTTGTCAAGTTAATATTATCTGATCTGTAATGGAGTTGAACTTTAAGGGTCTGAAAGTAACCCATGTGTTACAATCAAATTGGCTTAACTTCTGATACTTTGGGTGTTGTTTCTTCGGGGCCAAGTGACAAGATTGGAGCCAATGTAGCCACTACCTTCTAATGAACTTCTGAAGAGTTTTGCATAAGGTGACAGGCCTTATAATGCTGCAAGAAATCTCACGCCGATTAATGGCCATGAACTGTAAAGCGCCCATTGCTGATCTATATTAACTTTTCATCTTCAATGGGATTGCTACCAAAACCTGAAAGCTTTAAGCAGCTTGTCATTGGAGTATTGAGAGGATTTGCACACTGCATCTTGGCTTTTCTGCGGTAAATATGTGATGTAATTGGCTTGTGGAAGATGAATTCCCTCACTAGTTTGCTCGTTTAAGCCATATTATAATTTGTATTCTCATTCTTCTACTCATTTTTAACCACACATTCTTCAATAAAATAATATTTTTCATCACATCAATAACTTTTCTTTCTTTTTCAACCACATATTCACCATCACATCAACATAAAAATAAATTCTTTCCATTTAAATGTGCATCAAACAAGGTCCAAGTAGTTGACTACACCTGAATAGTAATTGATGCATTCAACTTATCAAACAATGCACATTTTTTTCACCCCATATAACTCGTGTCAACGAGTTGGGATTGAGTTATTCAACAAAATCTTGTGGTAATTCTATTAAGATTTCTACAATTCATTTTTAACATGAACTTTCATCAAATCGTTAATCGTGTTTGATTGACCAGTTTGTCGAGGTATTGAATTTTTTTATCATGCTAGACCGATGAGGCCTTGCCTAGTTTACAGGCTTGCTGTTTTTTTATGACTCGGTGGGATTGTGAACAAGAATCCAATTAGTACAAATGCCATAGCCAATTTGTAAAATAATCCAGTACCAACAAAACAGACTTGGTGATTCTTAGACATGACGAATTATTCTATTTGTACCTAATTTCCTACTTAATGTTTTACCGAATCGACAAGTGGCGGCTCCCTGTTGGGAGGGCGCCTAGGCCAACATGCACCCCCCAATAGGGGGCCACCACTTGTCGATTCAATAATCCATTATGTTGGAAATTATATACGTGTAGTTTGGTCCAGACATGACACCATGGACACCGTCACCGGAAAAGTAACCAACATACCTAACTGAAACACTAATATTCTTCATGTTCATGTTCATAGCAGAAAGAAGAAAAAATCTCTCTCTCTCTCTCTATATATATCCTAATTTTTTTAAAAAAATGTTGTTTCAACTTATCCATATAGTCTTGTATTCAAATTATGTATCCAAATTCGTGCTTCTTAGGCGAGATATAAATTTCATGACAAAGGTGCATACTTGGATCTAGAACCTTAACATATAAAAAATAATTCAATAATTTACACAATCAAATGATTAGAATTTGTACACAATTTTAATGCTTGTTCAATAACCAACCTCTCCAATAAATACTATCTTAGTTTCAAGTAGTGCTTGATTTAATCAGAAAATAGAATTTGTACCATAGTTTCCTGAGGAAAGATCAAGTTGACAACAAACGGAAGCTAGATGTAAGTATATCCTACTTTGTGTTAGGAAAACGTATTTAACTCCTTTTTTTTTTTTTTTTTTTTTTTTTATCATCACTTGAGACTCAATGACAAAAGAAAGTCTAGAAAACTAATGTTCTAGTCGTGCTTGAAAAGCGGCTAACCATTTTTACATTGCAAGAAAGAGGAGAATGTTTAGGTTATATTTGTCTCACTAGATTAGACTGTACAAGGAGTTAAAT
>CAIGRR010358775.1:0-18252 GCA_903798365.1 Fraxinus sp. 1973-6204 | reverse complement strand
TACATATGTAATATTAAAAGATAAGATTGATAAACATTTAATTCAATAAATATATACACTCTCCACGACTCCATCCCATCCCTCACCCCCAAACCTCTCCCGTCTCAAAGTCCCCTCATCATAAAAAGACAAGTTATTTTTACAGCTCCTCTAAAAATTCCCTCATCTCTTTTCTAATTTTCTCTCCTTTGAGTTTCACACATCGCATTTGCAATTGACCATTTTGGACCTATGAATACAAACAATATTGGTGTGTGGAGAATTTAGAAAGTTGTTTCTCTTAATTGTTTTTCGCTATGTAATTCTACTATATTGAAATGTTGACTTTGTAACCATCAAATGTACAAAAATAGTACTATGCTCCAAATTTTAAAAAGTGACTGACTTATAAATGTAATTAAAAGGTTGGGGAACTTTTCACCAATTAATAGAATAGGGACTTTCACGTGTAAATATGTTAATGGCTGAGGTGCGCTGGGATGGATTACATCCTGGCCGATGCTGTAGAGTAACGTGATGACAGTAAGCAAGGCCCAGTAGGGACAAATTACATTTTTGGGCCATGTTGGGCCTTGTAACGAAAAATATTGGCAATTGAATTCAAATTACCCAAAAAATGAGATTTTTACCGTTTCAATATTATTTGGAGAGAAATTCTTTTCCTTTTCATCATCATCAGAGAGGTCACAAAGGTCACATGCATGGACTCTACAAGTTTATATGACCTGAGTTTGAGGTTATTAAAGGATAATTATGTCCATTCGTGTCCAAATTATCCAAAATTTTCAGAGATTATTCATAATTGAACAATTATGCAACCCCTTCAAATGTAGATTGAATCCATAATTTTATTGAAGGCTTGGATGATGCAAAAAATCTCATAAATGGGCATGTCGATGTTTAAATTCAAAAATTTTGTCTAACATATACGACATTGAATTGTTTTACAGGATTTAAAGAGATAATACAATGAACTATAAACTGGTGAATTCCAGAGATTAACATGACGAACGACAAGTTTTCAAATATCCATCCTGGTTATTATAGTTCATTTAACATATTATTCACACGAGTTTGATCATCTTGTAACTTCATAATTCAAAATAAATTCATCGTGACCCACTCGTGTGATATTACGAATTTTCCACACATGGACCGGCTTAATTCTCAATCCATTATGCAGCTGTATCATTAATTATTTTTAATTCAACTTGCAATCAGCTGAATAAGTAATATTGGGATATTCTTTATAGTTACATGATAATCATTTTATTATTTATAGTTACATGATAATCAAAATATCACGTGACACGTTTATAACACCTGAAAATCATACAATTTCATATTGGTACAACTGGTATTGATGAGATTAACGTTAATTACTTAATTTCAACTTTAGTTTCCTTGTCGATTAAGTTTAAAACCATCATTTCTTTAGTTAATAATCATTTTATTCTTTTCCTTTTGGGGTAATCGGAATTGGTCTCTTGTTTATAATAGTGAGTAGTGACATTAATTTAGCTGAATAAGTTAAGAGTGAAGAGAAATAACCAAAATAAACATTATTGAATGTTATAGTTGTTAAAAATAGAATTGTATTTAACGACGAATCAATTGAAATAGTGAAATAATTGTTATGTTTTTATCTATGTGACAGACAACATGATTGTCAGCTAAGTAAAATGTTACGCAAAAAATTTACGAGTCCATTAAATAGAGACACGTGCCTCAGCCACTTATCCTCCGACTTAATGAAGGAGCACACCAGCATCTTGTCATTTGCCAATTGTTATTTTTCGAGGCGTTGGAAGCATAGTCTAATCCTTTCGAGGCGACTTTATCTTTTTGTAGAAGTACCAACTTGTGACTTCGAGGCGATGAGAATAAATCCAACCCTTAATCACATCTAATTGGCCTCAAGTGTCCGAGGTAGTTGTGGTCGATCTTGAGGTACCTCATACAAGTTGCACTCAGATGACAACATGGAGCCACATGAAATGTGACATCTTCTGCAATACAAACTGGAGCCAAAGTCTCTTCTTTTCTGCTTAGGAGAGGGTGTAGGGATCGCAAACCTATGACGCGACAACGTGATTTCATGGAGCTTCATTAGCGAGTCACTGTCCAGCATTCAAGAAGTCTCAAATTAGTTCATTTGCCTATAACGAATCACTATCTTGCACGGCATATAAAAGATAAAACTTGACACCGCTTACACATAAAATCAGAATCAATATTTGAAGTTCAAATTATTATTCTTAACAAATTTACCAACAAATTGACTCAAATAAATATATTAAACTATAAAATTTGTTTATTATAATCTTGCTTTAAATTAACTGTGATTATGATACGGTTTAGAAGTCGCTTTCATAGTCACTTAATTACCGCTTCACCAAATGCTACGACATGATTTGCCCATCGATACTCAATCCTACTAGTACTAGTCCAACTAAGAAATATATATATATTAATGCCCCGTTCGGTAGAAATTAAAATCAGATTAAAATTGAAAAACTAGCCGTTATTATTGACTTTTATTAAACGAGTGAGACCCAATAGCGACTATATTTTTAATTTTAATTGGATTTTAATTTCTACCAAACACGTTGTAAATTATTTTTACCACCGTCGGAAGGGTTGACAGATTTGAGTTAAGACTCGCAGTTATGACTAATAAGTCCACTACCACGAATAATTATGATTTGATTACTTTTAAGATTTTGGTTGCATTCAAATTCCAAAAGTAATAATTAAAATTATTCTATTCATATGCACTAATTACTAATTAGTGTATTTCGGGCTATTTAGTCAACAAGATATTTTAAAAGTGGGTAAATAAAATTCAAGATAATGCGATTTTATGTTTATATTTTGGGTAAAGAAAAGTAACAAGTATAAGCAGCTAAACTTTTTCACTTTTAAGTAAAAGAAATCAATTATTTGATCCAAAAATAAAAAAAGGTAAAAAAGAAATGCAACCACCGTTTGATTAATTATACAATAATTGAGGATTAACTATATCTAAAAAAATTGAAATATTTTAAATAATTATTTGATCAGAAGTTTCATTACAAAATCAAGATTCAAGATTACAAATTTTAATAAGTAAAGTGTGCAATGATGCTATGTAAACTTAACTGGTAATGATAATTAATTATATATATACTTAATTGGTAATGATAATTAACTATGCAAATTCAAGTGTTTTGACCTTTCAGTTTGCATAATGGCTCCCCATGTGGAACAATTATTCTATAATACGATACAATAATATTTTCGTTCCATCTTAATAATAATAATAATAATAATAAATCTTTATATTTTCATCCAGTCAATCTCAAGATGGATTGCACCTATTTGACCATCAACATAAAACTTTATTAATAGATTTTTTAAAATTATTTTATAAAAAGATAGTCTTGATTTTTTTTATTTTTTTTTTCTATAATCGTGGATCGGTGGATGTCCAGGTTAAATTGCGCGCACTTCGACTAATCCCACATGACCCTAAAGTTTACAGCTGGATACTCACCTCAGTGGCCTTGAAGAGATTCGAACTTGTAACCATTGAGGAGCAAACCCAAGATCTGACCAATTGAACAACCTCTCAAGATTAATTGATAATGCTAAATATTCATATTTTTGCAAGGTGCATCAAGATTGGAGTATTGGGATTCCAAAACTAAAAAAATAGAAAATAAAATTTTGGAGTATTGGATGAGTGGATTGGCTCCGGTCTCCGAACCATTTCAGTGGGTTAACTCATCTCGTGGGTTTAAGAGGTTGGCTTAAGGGTGGAATTGTTGCACTTGCACGAATGACAAATTTTTTCGTCTTGAATCTTTTTTTTTTTTAATATTTTATTTTAAATAATTAAATGAACTAGTAAATAGAGATTTTTTTTAAAAAAATTCTTGCCCCTATCCACCTTCGATAGGACAGGGATGATAATGATCGTCTTGACTCTCTGAATAAAAAGAAATACTGAAAAGCTACATATAGACTTCGCTCGACTTGTTATCGATAGGGTCCATCGTCAAACAGCGTATGACCTCTCGGTCAACTAGTTGAGCTCGACTAGCCTCCTAATGGGTCAAGTCTAGCTTAGATGCACTCTATTTAACTTGGTCTGACCCCGGATTGTTGTCCTTAAAAAGGGTAAAATTGAAATGAATCCCTTGTCACTCGATAATTTTTATGTTGACCAAGTCAGGCGAGTCAATAGAACTATAGAAGTGGCCATTTTATTCCATGGGATCCACCTGTTGACAATTGTTCAATACGATCAGTAGAATCTGCACACGCGCCTTCACCAGCGCGTGGTACCAGGTATCCCTCTGTTATTTTTTCATCTCAAGAAACAAAAAGTTTACAAGAATGGGAGATTCCACATTTTTCTCTCCTTCACTTTCTCTCTCTCTATATATATCTCAGCCATTCTCTCTGTATACTTCTATAAAGGATTTTTGACGCTACATTTAGTTAATCTTTTTCAAAGACTTGATAGACCGTTTTCTTGTTTTTATACCATTTTCCAGCAGGTTGCCGGCTTCCGGCATGGAACTCCGGCGACTTCCGAAACCCACAATACCTTTGACTTGATTTCCTAGATAAGCTTACCAAAAGACAAACAGCTTAGCTTCAAAATGGTGAATTAACCAAATTCTTACCGGGCATATTAACAACCACTGACTCACAAAAAGGAGAGCTATGACTATTTATCAAGAAAAAGTATAGCTCGCCACTGAAATTCAGAGGCCCATTTGTGGGAAATTAAAGTCTGCTTCGATGGCTAACGCTAATACAAACTCAATTGAAGGGTCCGAAGATGTGGCCGTGAGGGTGGTGAACAAGCGTTTTGAAGGATTAATGGCTGTCCGTACAAAGGCAATTAAAGGAAAAGGTGCTTGGTATTGGTCTCATCTTGAGCCCATTTTGATCAAGAATCCTGAAACTAATCTCCCAAAAGCGGTGAAACTCAAGTGCACTCTCTGTGAAGCCGCATTTTCGGCGTCAAATCCGTCTAGGACTGCCACCGAGCATTTCAAGAGAGGGACTTGCCCCAATTTCAGCCCTGTGTTGAAGCCCATTTCGCAGTTACCTCCATTATCCTCGCCTTCATCGCAGCATAATAATCGCAAGCGAAGCTCACAATCACAGCAAGCAGCAGGCGCTTCTTCGAGTATTTATCCAGTTAACATGGTTGATTTGTCGAGGTTTAGTAATGAATTGAGCTTTTCACCTACACCACTTGCACAGGTGCCAGGTTTGAATCAGCAGCCACTAATGTTGTCTGGTGGGAAAGAGGATTTGGGGGCATTGGCACAGTTGGAAGATAGTGTGAAGAAGCTCAAAAGTCCAAAAGCTTCACCTCGTCCCGCTTTAAACAAGGACCAAGTTGATTCAGCTTTTCATTTCTTGGCTGATTGGTTGTACGAGTCATGTGGGTCCGTGTCATTTTGCAGTATTGAGCATCCCAAGTTCAAGGCTTTTCTAAACCAGGTTGGCTTGCCCGCAGTCTCTCCAAGGGAATTTTCGAGTGCAAGGCTCGATTCTAAGTTTGAGGCAGCAAGAATGGAGTCTGAAACTAGAATTAGGGATGCAGACTTTTTCCAGGTTGCTTCACATGGATGGAAGGGTAAGAGTTGCGCTCGAGGGGAAGAGAGTTTGGTGATGTTTATGGTGAACCTTCCTAATGGGATGAGAGTGTTTCAAAAGGCCATGTATGTGGGCGGTGGTTCAGTGCCATCAGAGTATGCAGAGGAGGTTTCATGGGAGATAATAAGAGGAATCTGTGGCAATGCCACGCAAAGATGCGTAGGAATTGTTTCAGATAAGTATAAAGCAAAAGCATTGAGGAATTTAGAAATACAGAATCATTGGATGGTTAATTTATCCTGTCTGCTCCAGGGATTCTTAAGTTTGATCAAGGATTTTGTTAGAGATCTTCCTCTATTTAGAACTGTAACCGATAATTGTTTGAAGATTGCAATTTTGTGTGATTCTAAGTCTCAGATTAGAAATAGTTTTCGCAAGTTTAGATTGCAAGGGGTTGAGTTTGCCCGGTTCATTAGAGTTCCTCCATCTAAATGTGACGTCTCGAAGAATATTGGTCCTTTTGTTGCAATGTTAGAGGATATATTAAGCAATTCTCGTGTTCTACATCTAGTTGTGTTGGATGATTCTTATAAAGCTGTTTGCTTGGAGGATCCTAATGCTAGGGAAGTAGTGGATATGATACAGGATGTTGGTTTCTGGAATGACGTGGAGGCTGCTCATGCATTAGTGAAGTTAATCACACAAATGGCTGAAGACGTTGAAGCTGAAAGGCCATTAGTTGGGCAATGTCTTCCACTTTGGGAGGAATTGAGAGCTAAAGTAAAAGATTGGTGCTCTAAATATAACTTTGCTGAGGGGCCTGTTGAGAAGATAGTTGAAAAGCGATTCAAGAAAAACTATCACCCTGCATGGTCTGCTGCATTTATACTCGATCCATTATACTTGGTGAAGGATGTGAGTGGGAAGTACCTTCCACCGTTTAAGTGCTTGAAACATGAACAAGAGAAGGATGTTGAAAATCTCATAACAAGGCTAGTTTCAAGGGATGAAGCTCATATTGCATTGATGGAACTTATGAAGTGGAGATCTGAAGGGTTGGATCCGTTATATGCACAGGCAGTTCAGGTGAAGAAAAGAGACCCTGTGACAGGTAAGATGAAGAATGCTAACCCTCAGAGCAGTAGACTTGTGTGGGAAACTTGCCTCAAAGAGTTCAAGTCACTGGGTAAAGTTGCTGTGAGGCTTCTCTTCCTTCATGCAACCTCACATGGGTTTAAGTGGAATCGGTCCTCCATTAAATGGTTCTTTTCGCAAGGACATTCGAGATCAGGCCTAGAGAGGGCTCAGAAGCTCATTTTCGTTGCAGCTCAAGCAAAATTTGAGAGGCAGGATTTTTCCAGTGAGGAAGAAGAGGATGCAGAGCTTTTTGGCATCATGAGTGGTGAAGATGATATGCTTAATGAGGTTCTTGCAGATTCATCATCAATGTAATGTTTTTGTCCATTAACTCTTGTAGAATTCGGGCTGTAGGATTTACTAAAATATTTTTCAAAGATTTTAGAGGCGAATTTGTCTGGAAAGACAGGAATTCAATTATTGTATTACTAGAAACTGCCAAAATATATGATTTCAAGACCTATGAAATGGAAAATAGAGGTTCTTGGCGTGTACAGAGGAATTCCATTCCTGTTGATAATGATAAATTTCTTCAAAAAATAGACAGGAATTTGCAGCTGCATGTCTAGCGTTATTTACTACAGATACTTTCATGATATTTCTTATTAAAATTTGCTCATATTCTTGCATCATAACAAAGCGCCACCATTTGCTAATTGTAGGTTCAAGACTGTTTCTTATGCTAGTTGTTAAAGTGCACTATGGCAATTATTTTTCTTGAAAGTATCCTAATGGTGCCTTGATTTTGGTCTACCAGGACTTCACCGTTGTTCTCTCAAAAACTATCATAACTGAGATGCATTTGCTAGTCTCCGCGACAGTTGCCATATTTACCTAGAAACATAATTATTTTGTTCCTATCAAGTAGACATGACATGTTCCAAACTCAAAGTCTTCGAATTTCCTGCTATGTGATTATTCAAAGTGAAATATTATCAATTGTTTTCAGAAACTATTGTATTGTTAAGTTAAGTTTCTCTCTCCATTATAACATGAATTTAATTTTTGGTGGATCTTAAATAAGCACTTAATTTATTTATTTTGTGTTAATCAGAATCCCACTCTATCCATTCTTCTGAGAAGGATGGCTTCTTATCTTATATATCACACAGATAATTAACCAAACCATTCAATTTTTTTTTTCTTTTTCGAGCAAGTTGGAAATTTGAGGTTGAATTACTGTGAGAAAAGTTATACTTTCATGGTAAGATAGATGAAAATGATCTCTTTGAAATTTCAATTCTAATAATTTCTCGCAAAAACTGCATATTGCTTATGTTTTCATTCTGTTGTTTGCTTATATCAGGAGGCTCAATGTTGCATAGGAATCTCTGTACATTATCAAAGACACCTTTCTAGATGCTTTATATACAAATTCATGTTCTTTTGTTGCAGAAATTAATTCAGCCGTTAATTAATTCAGTTATATTTTTCCGTGGACCACATCTATGTGCATGCAGCGTTAAAATGAAAGGCAAAATTAGACTTATCTTTTATAGAGTTTTCTTAATAACTGCTTAATAATTTTGTTGTTCATGTTTGATTGCATAATGATAATTCACACGTATTCCCAGACTGGAGTGACTTTTATAACAGAGTTCAGACGACAAATTGGTTGCAAAGGAACATTATATAATTACTATGCATTTGTTTCCAATTTCCAGAGTTAATTTTCCCTGAATTTGTTGGTTGGATGGCAAACCAGACTAGGTCGTCTTATTAGTCAACCTTGGAACAATCAAGAAACATATCTTTGTTGGTTAAGAAATACTATTATACTCCCATCTACATCCAGAGAGAGGATGTCTAGCATATGGTAGTACCCCACCATAGAGAGTGGAAGTCCATCAGTGAGCTTTATTGTCAATTGTCATGGTCGAAATGTAGTGATCTCTCTCTCTCTCTCTGTGAGAAATTATCAAATTATATTACTAATCTTTAATCCTACTATCTTTTCAGTGGCTTGTCTTTTAAACATTCAAATGCTCTCTTGCTTTTCAGGCCGGACCCTTTTGTAAAAGTTTTCAACCCGAGCGTTGAAGAATTTGAGTTTTGCATTGTGATTAGTTACTTTACTATAATTGTTGAGAGGGATTTTGAGCAACCTGCAAGCAAGAGAGGCTGTCGGTATCATCAAATGAATTTCAGGAGCTGAAATTGATATTGCAACAAACTTCAACTGATTTATAGGTTGTACACAATAGCGTATATTTTTTACAATAATTCCTCGAAGTTGAAATTCTCCTTGTGGTGGACCTGTTACTTTCTCCATTCTCGCTTTACACGTGTTATACACTGGTACGCTCTTACTCTATTAACGTACCTTTTTCCTAGCTTTACTTTCCAAATATCATACCACCATTTTGCGTCATGCTTGGTTTTAAGCTTGGAATGGAATTTGTGGGCAACTTGAGACAAAGAGCATATCCTTGGCAAAGCTTTTGTTTCCACATAAGTTTTGAAGTAAGCAACTTATTTCAAACATTGACAAGCACAAAACCTACTTATCTATTAGTAACTTATGACTAAATTTTTTAAGCTTAGGCAAACATGAACATATAATCCTTTCATCGTACACAACAAAAGCGAACTATATGAATTAGTTAATTTTTTTGCCATATTTGATGTACTAGGACACGCATAAATAGATACTTGTTTTGTACAGGAATTAATTGGTACTGGCCAAGTAAAAAAGTTATCAATCAGCTAAAGATGTTCATGATTATCCATTAAAGACTTTATGATAAACGGTACAAAGGATGGTAACAAAGGTTAAGAGAGAGATGGAGGAATAAAAAGTACATGGGGACACTGCATATGGAATCTATCAACTAGTCATTATCCCATTCCTCAATTATAGTTGTAAAGTAATTCTTCTTCTTTTGGTATTCAATCATTCTTTTACCGAGGCTTTGATTGTCTCTCCTGTAGATTTATGCACTTCTCATCATAGAACCCCTAAAAACGAATAAAGGGAATGTAATAATCTCTTTTGCAAATCCTCCGCCTACATTTCTCATAGTCGGTCCAAAGCCCGGGCAAAGGAGGAGGGTTGCAGTTTATCGATAACTAGCATAAAACTTTGCCAAAATCTAATAATATGAGTCCTAATATACATTTTTTTGTTTACTTTTAGGGTTTTGCAAGCATCAGAGGGTAGAATTACAAAGTGTTGTTGAGTCTTGCGTATATAATCACCTACCCGACCGTTGATGTGCAAAAAAGATTATTTCGACAAACTAATGTGTGGTTAAAATGTCGGTAAAAGTTCTGGATTTACATGTAAAATTATTTTTTGAGAGAAAGTGTGATTAAAAATGAGTTTGAGAAGAAATGAATTTTAAGAAAATGGGGCTTAAACAAGGGCTTAGTTTGTTGTAATAATCTTTTTTGCACATTAACAGTCAAGGCAAATGATTATACATAATACTCAACAACACTTTGTAATTCAGCCCTCTGACGCTTGCTAAAATCTTGAACGAAAAAAAAAAAGGTCAGGTCGACAGCCAGCGTTGACTCCTATGTTCCGGCCTCGAACCTGGGCAAAGGAAGAGGGTTGTGGCAGCTGGCAGGTTTATGGCCAGTGTTGAAGTCTTTCATAGCCATGCCCGAATAGGCATAGCTAGTATAAAACTTTGTCAAATCTTATAACATGAATCTTATACTTTAGTTAAATCTTTTACCGGGTCCATGTTCGAGTCGAGTTAGATGATTATTCATATTCCTCAATGCAACATTTTCTAATTCTACCTCTTGATGCTTTCTAATTTATCTCTGATTTTCGATATAGGTACACGGTTTGTGGAGAGACAGATTGTCCTGTCGACAAGCAAGGTTACTACTGACTGCTCACCAGACTATGAAGAAAAAAGGGTTTTTATTGGTATGGCATGGCTCCATTGTTAGTTCACTCGTGATTTTGTGAAAAGGTGAAGGGGATACAATCATTAGTATAGTCCAGAGAAATACCCCTTTATATCAGAATCTCAACTCTTTCAATGCTAACTTCATTATTACGCTTTCCCTTTTTCGTGCCTTTTATTTCCACTCAAGTAATAAACGTTGGTTGTGTTTTTGAATGTGAAATCCTCCAAAATGGATTCATGTAGAGTTTCTGTAGCTTGATTTTACATTTTTACTCGTCTTGTGATGATGTGTAAAGAAGATTCCGTGGAGTTGAAACGATTAGTAAAAGATAACGGAGAATTCTGTTTGGACATTGGACGCTTTAGGGTAAACGACCGTAGATTTGTAAAGAGAGAATTGAACTAAGAAACCCGTAATATGAGGGTACTTGAAGTCTTGTAGGATGTTTTATTATAGTTAACAAAGTCTGACGCGATCTAGTTTTGGATTAAATTGTTTCAAGATTTAAAGTAACGATAATAGATATTTCCTTCTTTCCTTGCTTCTTTTTAGTACTATGTGTCAATTGCTTAATCATAGTCACTAGAGTTGCACTGGATTGACACTCGATACTTGATTTTGTCACATAGATTATTCAAGATAAAATTTATAACGTGTTAAAGTTCTCTAGTTCTATCTCTTGATACGGTAAAATTATATTTCTTTTTAATTATTGCATTAAATAAGATATTTGAAAAATGCTTAATCTCCTACTTATAATAATGAAAAAAAATGATGTGAGAGAGATGTGGAGATTCCTTGGAGACATAATAACAAGTATTAAAAGTATGCCACGTGAAAATTGAAAATTTGTGAAAAGAAAAAAAATGTAATGGCAATTATGAGAAAGATAGTGGCATTAATCATTTGATTACCACAAAATTTAAGCAAATTTGTGCGTGAGGATATTAGACAAGTGGTTGAGGTCTAATAATTATTGTACCATACGTTATCAAAAAAATATAATAATAACTATTATTATTATTGTACCATACTACTAATGTATAAAGATTTTCTTGTTGGATTCTAATTTTTATGTCACGTTGGCGACCTCAAACCTTATTTTTATGTAAATTGAGGAAGAATTTTTTCCAATTGGTCCACTTTTTCGGAATAGGGATCCTGTCTAAACTAACCAAAGAAATTAGTTTATTTTTACTTTTTATTATATTTTGGGAAGATGATAAATTAGAAAATAATTACTCATATAGATCCATGATTTATTATGAAGTCAAGAACATTAAAATGTGATCAACAGTGATACAAGAAATTTATAATATCGATTAAATAACAAAAAATCGAATATTATTAAAGGACTTTCACGGCTACTATCATCAGCCTCTCCTCATTGTAAGTAGGCGGAGGAGGATCCTCCTTCTCGTCATCCATGACAATCCCCGTCCATTGTAGCTGCAGTTGAAGTTGTGGGAGGGTAGGGGAGTGGTTCGAGGCTAAGACCATCATCATCGTTCCCGACTCAGGGTAGAGACCTTATACATGTTCGTACACGGGGTCTATGAGAATGGAACCCCCCTCCTCAAAACACGGTATGTGAACACATAACTAATTCATCACATCTTTAAGTAGTCATCAAATTTTAACACGTCAACTTCATCTCAGCAATTTATCAAAATAAAGTTAGCTGACACAATTCTAATTACCTTTAGGGTGAAAGTTTTGTGACGCTGTACAATTAAGCCGCCGAAAACAGAGGTCTTGTTGTCCTATACATTACGGGCGTGTTTGATAGACATTAAAATCGGATTAAAATTGAAAAATTAGTCGTCATTGTTGACTTTTATTAGACGAGTGGAACCCAATAACGACTATATTTTTAATTTTAATCGACTTTTAAGTCATACCGAACAGACCTAAATAATAAAAGAAAATCCCATTCCTCTTCAAATTCCGACAATGGACATCCAATCTAGGATCTTACAAAAGAGCCTTCTTCTGAAGCATCAAACACTATTACTGTATAAATTCATCGTTTCATAGCACTTACTATTTAATTTTCTTTAAGCTATAACTATGACACAGAAATTGAACAAAATATTTTAGTTTTGCTATAAGAAAACAAAATTTTCATGAATTTTCTACACTTTCTTAAGACAGAGTGACTGTACGAGATTGGACAAAAAATGAAAATATGATAAAATTTAGTTGTCTAATGTTACAACTCCTCAAAATTACTGTGAGAATCAGTAATACAACCTTATCCCACAGCTCATTCACAATTAGTTTCGACAAGAACACTGCAATGCGTTCCAATGCTTGACGTATTTGCAATTACTTTATATCATAGAATTCAGTATGTTAACCTCATTCGTCAATGGAAACACAGATCAGAAATCATATTTTAGCCACAGCCATGAAAGCGAAAAAGTATCCATCAGATAAAAAAAAAAAGCACAGTTTTGATATTGCCTGTGATCATTCATCCCACGAATTCCATGTTCATACTCCAACAACCTCAAAACACGTTCATGTACACATGGAGACATCAGTGTAAAATATATTAACCAAAACTGGCAAAGTTATTCAACATTGACCTGAGCACTTGCAGCCTCCATCAAGCCATTGCGTATCTGATCGCCAATATCCCGGACATGACCTGGACCATGGGGTATGAAAACTGTCGTGTTCTTGGAACCATTTCCAAGGTCTTTAATTGTGTCGAAATACTGGGTGATCATGATAAGATCCATCACCTCCTTAGCGGAGGTGCCTTCAACCTTGTGGGAGAAGTTCAAGATGTTCTCTCTCAAGCCGTCTGTAATTGCCTGTCGCTGTCTAGCAACGCCGACTCCACCAAGATATTTGGCTTCAGCATCAGCTTCCGCTTTCTTGACCTGGAAAATCTTCTCTGCTTCTCCCTTGTATACACTAGCAAGCTGCATCCTTTGAGCTATCACCAGGGGGAAAAAAAGGCACCAATGGTTTGGATTAGAAACAATATTAGATGGCATTCAGTTGGAGACGTGGAAAAGAAGCAAGGAAATTTGATTAGTGATTAATCTCTCTCTGTAGGTATCATGCTTTTAAAAAACAGACGATGTAGAGACTCAGTGAAAATAAATTAAATCATAACCCTGCAATGTTATGGGATAAACCCAAATCACAGACAGAAGCCTTTCGATAACCATCATTTTCTGAGAATTATCACCATCATTATATTAGTTAAATTAGAATCATGTCATAATAATTTAAGAAGATAACTCGAATGTAACAGCGACACTTTATCAGCTTCAATTTCACTATCGAACTATTGAAGTCCCAACGACGGAGAAAACATTGAACTTGAAAAGCATTGACTTCATCTTTTTTACCAGTCTAATTCATAATCCTTCCCTATTCTAAAACTTGAAGCATCTGTTTGTTTCATCATAATATACACACTCTCAAATGCTTGAAAAGATTGTACAATCTACACATATAAAAGGATTTAAGGGAACAATTCAGCAGTCTTACACTTCTGTTCTGAGACAATATCAAAGGCATCCCCAGAGCTTTATGACAATATAAGTGACACCTCTCACATTTAGAAAATCACACTAAGCTCCTCTAGTTTCTAGTTTAAAATATATATATATATATATATATATATATATATTATGTATACATACTTTAAACATTAACAAATGCAAACTTATCTACAACAATTTCATATTCATAAATTTATAAACTGAAACAAGATGCTAAATATAAAATGTACCTTTTCACTATTCGCGTAAAATTTAGCTTCACAAAAATATAAGTTAGTTCAACAAAACATCATACACCTTCAAATATTTAATTAAAAATGACCATGTTATATAATAGAATGCTATTCACAAGGGGGCTTCTAGGGTATATCAATCTTATTATAGATGATAAATGACTCAAAAAGTGGCTGAGGGTTGTATGTGATACTCAAAACTAGAAATAGGGGAGGTTAGTGTGATTCTTAAACGTGAGGGGGGGTGTCTATGGTATTGTCATAAAGTTCAAGGCGTGTTTCTGATATTGTCTCCAAAAATTAAAACGGGGATATAATATACACTAAGAAACATTGTCCAAAAGTCCATAAAAAAGAATGATCAAGGAGCACGTTATGTAAACATCAAAAGTCAGAAATACACAATCTTGCAGCACTTAGCACTCAACGTGCCACAGTCTTGGCTCTTGACATTTAATGGTCGCATTCAAACCAAAAAGTGAAAATAATAATAATAAGAATAAAAAAATTGCTAGGTTCCTAACCTGCATTTATCTCATTCATTGCTCTACGTACAGAGGGGTCAGGAACAATGTCAACCATCAATATGTGCTCTATGTTGTATCCATATGCTCCCATCACCTGAGACATGAATTTAACTTAAAATGGTGTTCAAATGGAACTTTTCAGTTCAGCCATCTGAAGATACAAGCTAAATGACAAGAAAAGTATTAACACCATTGAATGCTGATAAATACACACTGATAAAAAATATGCAGCAAGCGCTGACATATTCTCCTTTTTTGCGAAGAGTCGTCGTCTTATTATCTACAAATTTTTCCTCCCTTCGTTACAAATATAAACTGCAAAGCTTAGCAGTTCCTAATCCAACATGCATGAAAATACAATTTTTGACCATGCAGATGAACATATTTTTCATCCTCTAATTGGAAAACAGTGTGTGAGGTTACAACTTGAAATCAATTCCACGTTTCACTATTTGAATATTAAGTCTGAAAACAAGAGAAGAAGAAACCAAAAGGATGCAAACAAGGTTACATTTACAGAACGACGACTTTAAACTAGAAATGCCGGATTTCCGGGATCCTTATCAATGTGTGATCTAAACTACTAAGTCAATGGAAAAGCATAAATTTGTCCCAACGCTTGCTATTTCTCCCTTCTTTATGCTGATACCATAACACTTCTGCAGATCTTCTCCAATAAGAAAATTTTTACCATGTACTTTCTACTGCCAGTAACCTTGATTTACTCTGCTGCTTTAACCAGCAAAAAGCTTAATGAAAAGGGGACTCAGAAAGGAGGCAATTACATTTTTATTTTTCCATTTTTAAGGAAAGGGAAGCATTGATGTAATCATGGGTTATCATATTTGTTTAGCACCTTCCTAGTTTCAAAGTTAACCAATACGATGTAAGTAACACAGAATCATCAGATTAAGAACACAACCCCAACCTACTTCTAAGAGTTCCTATTGATGATGCTAAGTCAAAAAAAGCCTCTCTTACACCCGCAGTATTGACAAAACACTACAAATAAGACTATCCAAATTACTTTCGACAAATAATTTGTAAACAGAAACTATTCTATACCCATCTAAGTAGCATAAACTTACCTTCTCCAGTTCCTCTAAGACAGCTTTAGCAACATCACCCTTTTGTTCAAAAAGCTCATCCAAAGTCATTCTAGGAACATGGGCTCGAACAACTAGGAACAGAAGCAAATACAACATAAGCAAAAAATAAATAAATAAATGAAATAACATACATGTTAAAATGACAACGAAAACTGAAAACAGAAAGTTGTCCTGGACTACAACATATTCCATAGATAATGCGAAATACCATCAAACACATAAGACTGAATCTGCTCCTTGGGATTTTGTAATTCATAAAAAGCATCATCAGCATTTTCCCTGATTACTCGATATTGAATTGAGCAATGAATTTGAACGAAGACATTGTCCTATAGAATGAGAATCTCATTAATACTCTCCTTGTCTTGCTTCATAATATCGATTTCGACCACATAAGTTTTGGAACAACATATAGTTGAACAGCATATAGCATTCAACCCACAACTCTGGTAAAATAAGTTGAAATCTCAAAGGCTCTGAAAAGTTGATAGAGGCACAAAATAAGCAGCAAGTTTATAAGCATGTCTAACATAAATAGGCATGCGGGTAAATCGCATGAAGTCTTGTAAGGCATGGAATCTGAGCATCCAATTGGAATTAAAAATGATTCTGTTCAAACCCGGAATTAGATTTTCAATCGAGTTCTAAAAACCCAACCCATTATTCCATATTTACCATCAAAATAGAGACAAATTCATTGTACTGTAACTAAAAGGATCAAAGCAGGGTGATAAACTGAACTATTCTATCTTCCCAAATATGTTTGGCTTCTCTTTAGAAGTTGCTTTTTTTGTTCTTTTCAACTTCTAGTAAAAAAATTGGCTTCATCAAAAGCATCCTCTTACGTACTTCTTAAAAATAGAAGTTTGCCTCTTTTTTAGGCTTGGATAAACATGTTAACAGAAGTGATAGCTCTGGAATACTTAGAATACTGATATTTTTATACAAAACCCCGCACCCATAAAAGAATTTAATCAGATCAAAATCAATGGTGATCAACGTTCAACTATTCTCAAGTAGTTGCCTCAAATTCAAAGCATAACTTTTTCCTCACAAAAAAGGAAGAGGTGTAGAGAAGAACTTCTATGTAAAGAACTAGCGAAAGACCAACAATAAGAGTTCTTCTTGCACAAATTTGAAACTACATATCCAAGATGCATATAAAAACTAACCATTTGAGAACATATAAATATAATATAAGGCCTCAGTACATAAAATCAGTACGTTACTACAGAGAAAATCAAGACCAAAATTTAATAGTTTAGCACCAAAGTTGATACAAAATTCAAATAAAACACAATACGTATGAGTTATTAGTGATCGAACAATTTCCAGTTTGATTTTAATATTTAGTCCAAATACAAATACACCGAGATCATATTACGGAATAAAGATTGGTTCTTTGTTCTGATTGTCATAATCCAAATACATATTTACAAACATAATCATAAACCCACTTATAGAGAGATGAAAAACGAAAAGGGACCTTGGTTTTTGTCTCAATTTTGACATCGAGAGAATTGATCCTGGTGGACAGAATCCCGGCGAGGCATTCTCCGGCGAGCGGGTTGAAAAAGTGGAGCCCCGGCTCCGCCAGCCGCAGGAACCGCCCCCACTTCTCCACCACCCCAACGCTCGCCTGATCAACGCACCCGCAAAGAACGCATGAAGTGTTCCCCATTTCTTTTGCCCTGCACAGATTCGTTACTCAAATTGATTCCACTGTATTGAATTTCTGAAATGAAGTTATTAGAGAAAATCCCTTTGAAGCGGTTTTGGATGGTCGGGGTGAAGGCCACGATAGGAGACTACGTCGTTTTGGGTGTTTTCTTTTGAAGAATAAACTTGACTGAGTCAAGGTATAAGTTTTGTTTTTAGTGTTATTTGTGAAATTAGAAAATAAATATCAAAATGGAATCAATTAGGCCCATCAGTTAACGGGTTCATTAGCAAAATTATTGGGCTTGCCCAGGCTCCATCCACAGCTGTATTACAATAAAGTCCAGTGCTCATCCTCATTTGAAGCTAGGGCTTCGGGTATTTGTTTTGCAAGATCTAAACTCACAGAGCCGCGCCGCCACCACCAGAACATTCTCCGCCAACATGGGTCGTATGCACAGCCGCGGGTACGTCGGAGTTATTCTCCTTACATCTATAATTTAAGTATATCTGTATTTTTGAATTAGGTGTAATTCTGTTTTTCCGGTGATTCTTATTTCAGTAAGGGTATTTCAGCTTCTGCCCTACCTTACAA
>CAIGRR010358755.1:0-10683 GCA_903798365.1 Fraxinus sp. 1973-6204 | reverse complement strand
AGCTCTAGTGACTTCCATGCAGATTAACCACATCTTAAGTGCTTTACATTGTGCTCTGGGCATTATCAAGTGTTGGAAAAATAAGTGTCCCAATTAACGTCTATCATAGATCATAACCCACTTGTAACTATGTTCGGTAGGTAACATTACGCAAGAATAATCAGTATATAAATAAAATTCAACTTCTTTTTATTGTTTAGGCTTTGTCTGGTGGAGCTTTTTCTCCTAGATTATTAGCACGTTTTTGACCATTTAAATGTCAAGTGGGATCCAATGTGAGAACAAAAGTCAGCAAAGATGACTGGTGTTGATTTGCAACGGTTCAAAAATTGATTTTTCTCTCCAGAAAAGCTGCTCCAGACAAGCACTTAATATTATCGAGTCCATTTTACTAAACATATTGTAGATGTGTATCCAGGATATGACAATTGGGAGTACTCAACTATGGCCTNCCATTTTACTAAACATATTGTAGATGTGTATCCAGGATATGACAATTGGGAGTACTCAACTATGGCCTACGCATGGTTAGAAGGGCTATCAACATCCATAAGCGTTAGAAAACCCTCGATTGTCCTATAGTTCAAACATGACATTATATATCCATTAGCCAAACAAGACTTGGATTAAACTTGTGTTTCCCACTTCCCACACGGAGGCCAAATTCGATTTCTATTCGTTTTACTTATCCTTTTCAACTGGATATAGTGGGGATTTTATAGAATGGGGTAATGATTAAAATAATAGAAACTGCTAGGTTTAATGGATATGATCATGACTTCACATGAGATTTTTTGTGCACAATGTGAAATATTAATGAATTGGTAAAATTATAAGGTTGATTGTCATATTAAATTTTTTTTTATTCAAACATAAAGAACCTACTAACTTTACAACAATAATTATTACTATAATAATAAATGAGTGGTCAAAAGTAGGGCAATGTGTCAAATTTGAAATGGATGATCTTAACGACTAATGTATCTATGTTGTGGTTACGAAAATCTAACATGAAATTTAATCAAATTTATTGAGAATAAAATTTAGCTTGTATGTTACTCGTCAACCATTTTCACATTGAACGTTTGTTGCTCGTTATTCATTGAACCTTATTAATTAAATTACATGAAGGCTCAATTAATTGTACATATTTTACTGTAGCTAAAGTTGTCTGGCAACAAATTAAACAAATTCATATTCGATAGATAAAGTTGAACACTTCATTTTAATTAGGATCGATATGCATCCAGTAACAAGCATATATAATACACTATTCACTCACCCATTAAAATGCTCCAGTATTGACTCGTACATAATATTAATGTAGAATATTGTCAACACTTAATTTGCTCAAAAGCTATAGCTGATCATGACACTAATTCAACCCACCTTATATTGTGCAGAATCAAACTCCGAAATTCCCTCGAGCCCACTCTATTTCAAGCATGCTTCTACTTTATTTTGGACGATCAACATGTGTTCACGTGTGTGTTGTTTTGAGTAAGAGAATTTATGCAAAGTAAGAGAGAACAAATTAATGACATAACTGAGCTGAAAGCTCTTTGGAATCCGAGAAGACATGAACCTAAGAATTTGGAATAAATTGGCAAGTCAATTACTCACATGATGACAAGACAAAGGCACAAGAGGCAGGAGTAAGAAATTGTACTATTCCTCACAAACAATACACTAAACTCCTAGCTTTCACTTCAAATTTCGAGATATTAGATCACAAAAATAATGAACCAAACTAATAAAAAGAACTTGTATTAATGAAAATCATATTGGAGAACGTTGATGAGCTTTCTCATTGGTGTATATTTATTGTAAATCTATACAACTCCATTGAGTAAATTGATTCAAAGTTAACTCAACTCACTACTCCAATAGTGTACATGTGAATGATTTTGTCATATGATGCCAATATTCAAGTCATTTTTCTTCTTCTTTAAAGGTTATAGCATAATATTGTCGACTGGAAAATGGCTCTTCAATTTGTATTATCAAGTGCTGAAAATGCCCAAAGATGATTCTGGTGTGCTAGAAACAGTGGTATCGAAACACCTAATTGATATGTTTGACTTGTTAATAATTGGATAGAGTTCGATAAAAGGTATATAACACAAAATATATCACTTATATGTTTAAATCTCGTCCATTTTAAAGCATGAAACATGGCATAAATGTATATCGATCACAAGCAGCTTACTAAGTGGGTTCTGAATCAGATGTAATTAACGTGATTATTCGAAGTGGGCATCCTTAAAATATCCAATCAAAGAGTTATTTTCATTAGCTTTCCTTCAGAAATTTAGGTTACAAGAAAGTTTACGTAATGTAACTCATGGTGACATAGAAAAACCAAAAACAAAAAGGGCCTAAAAAAGCCTGTATTCTCTCTCTACTTTTCTTTCATTTTCTTCTTTTCTCTCATCCTTGTCTGTTTAAGCTTTTCGAGCAGGAGCACTCATGGTTACTGCTGAGACAGCCATTTTATCAGCCTCACTTTTCTGCATTTCAATGTCATTTGCTTCAAAATCTTCAATGACCATTGCAGTTTGATTGTTTCTTGTACATTCCTTTACTGGTTCGGGAATTTCCTCGGCTTCTTTCTCCTTATATTCCTTGTATTTGCCCCACAAGACTGAGTAAAGTCCAGCCACAATCAACACTGCTCCAAGAATACTGAAACCGGGAAAAAAAGGAGATTTTTTAGCCCGTATGTAAACAATAACAACGATAAACTAAGCCTCGTTTTTAATAAATTATATTGTTTTAATCTTTTCGAGTATATAAGGATGAGAAAATTACCCTCCAACATATATCTTTTCAGCCAGGATGAAAGAGCCCATGATGGCTACAATGATCATCATCAATGGACTGAAAGCAGTGACAAAGACAGGCCCTCTTTTCTGCATCACAAGGCCTTGTACATAGTATGCAATACTTGACGATACAATACCCTGCACAAGCACAAAAGAATAACCTTAAATATTAACATTAATCAACTAGCTAGTATTAGTCCATTTAAGTGTATATACACAACAACGTACCCCATGGTCTCACTAAATTTAGGGTCGATCACAGAAAACCTAAAACAACTTGATCTAACGTGTTGGGAGAGGGAGAGAATTGAACTTACGGCATAGGCAGCAGCGAGGAGGTTCATGTCCCAGCCAATAGTCCATGCTGAGGATTTGTGTTCCATCACAAAAGTGACAGCTATAGACTGTAAGGTCCCAAGGAAGCACACTATGGCTGTGAGGGAGAGTTGTGCTGTGTATTTTCTTAATGTGATT
Source organism: Fraxinus sp. 1973-6204 (assembly GCA_903798365.1). NCBI lineage: Eukaryota > Viridiplantae > Streptophyta > Magnoliopsida > Lamiales > Oleaceae > Fraxinus > Fraxinus sp. 1973-6204. The sequence goes on along the minus strand of CAIGRR010358755.1, from coordinate 7,384 downwards.
GCCTGTGACAAAATGCAAATATTTTTCATTTTATTTTAGCATAGATAAAAAAAGGGTATCAGAAAAAGCCAAAAAAAGGTGCAAAACATACCTGAAGGATGAAGAAAGAAGCCCAGGCAAGTGTGGCAATTATAAGTAAAATTGAGCCTTTAAACCAGTCCTTATCAGATGGTTCAGTAGTGGTATCAGGAACATTGGATTTATGAGGATGAACGTAGTTGGACCACACCATATTAAGGACATGACCTTTGTACAATGTCATCAACATGGCTCCAGCCACTGTCACTATAGTTCCCACAACCTTAGCTTGGCACCTAACCTTCTTAATGTCCACCTTCTCCATCCTACAGAGCACAACACAATTAATAGGTGAAAACGTTTCCAGGCTCGTTTAGTAAGGTGGACTGTACTGTACTGGATAATATTAAGAATGAAAAAGAAGTCGAGTATACCAAAATATGAATGTACAGAGATATGTACCTGCATAGGACTGCCATAACAAATGTCATAGCTGGGAGCATGTTACTCATGGCACATGAGAAAGTAGGGGAAGTAAATTTTAGCCCAGCATAGTAGAAGTTTTGATCAATCACCGGTCTGTAAAACCCAATAGTAAAAGATGAGAAGATTAGCATTTTAGTTCTCAAACAATTTAAATGTAAAAATCTATTGTTTTTGGCCCTGGTATATATATAAGATCACTCACCCAAGAAGTCCCAGCACAAAAAGCTGCATGAAAATTGGAAATGTAATCTTTGGCCTCACTTTCCTGTGAAGAAAAAGTATCCCAAGAATTAGCATTTAAAAAAATCTCGAAGAAAATAAGAAGATCATGTCTCGTAGACTGAATTGTCGAGAATTGAGTATCAAACAGGGCGTAAGATTTTGCATGTGCACCTTTCGAGGATGAGAGCGAAGGGAGCAATAACTGCAGTGGCGAAGGCATGCCTATAGACAACAAGCACATAGTGGCTCATTCCTCTATTGAGTGATACTTTGGTAATGATGTTCATACCAGCATAGCCAAATTGTAATGAAATCATGGCTATGTAAGGCTTAGCCTTTTCAAGAAAATTTCCAAGGCATCCTTTTCCTTCCATTTTTCTCACCTATATTTAATTTAACAGCTAGTTTTGAGAATGGTAATGCAGAATAGTTCTATGAAAGAGAGGGAGAGAGGAAAACACTTCGAAGAGTTTGTGTTTGTCCTAGGGAATGGATGTGAATCAACTAGTGTATTTATAAGCACCAAGAAGGACTGTATCAAAAAGTTAGTTTAGTATAATTAAAATTGCATAGTTGGTCCCTAACTTATTGTCTTGATAGCAAGTTAGTTCTCTCTTTAAATGGGGAAGTTAGTCTACTTTCTTTCTAACTGCAATATCAATCTTAAATGATGCAAACTATCAAAATCGTAGTCAAGTCGACCAGTGAGCACTCACAGTGGTCGGAGCTCCACTGGTGGGTAGCGACCGCGAGTTCCTACGTCACACAAAAATACAAAATAAAAAGGTACATGACATTTTTTTTATCGTTAAGGATAGATTGTGCAATTATGAGCAAGGTTTGGCTTGGCTTAATAGCTAACAAATGAAATCATAATGTGATGTTTCCGAGTAAAGTTAATTCTTTTTTAGCCTAAATTGCTCATTTTAAAGTTTGATGATCAACTTGCTACTTCCTAATATAAATTTGAAAGAGTTTCAAGCACGCTTCTCGCACATGTGACTATTGTACTAAGCTCCGGTTTGATGCATTTTATTTAATAATCATTTTTTCACAAACTTATTTTTATCACAGATTCTCCCAATAAAATAATTTTACACTTGAATTTATAATTTTTTCCCACGTTTTAGTCGAACATTTATTAAAAAGGCACTTTTCATGGAGTAGAATATACATCAAACATGTTATTTCTGCATCGAATACTAAATATTTTGATCATAAATGGGTGACATGATGTCCACGTATCAGCAATTAGGGGAATATGATGTGTTAGATGGGTTTCACTTAAATGTTTTCTTTCGATCATGCTATAGATACAGAAATGTTTGACAGAAAACTTTGATAGACAACACTATGATTGGAATTGATTGGAATATGAAGAGAGAAAAAAATAGTCTAATCATCTACGATCACATCAACGTTGATAAGAGTTTTGTCAAAAAATCCCTGATCTAATGGCTTTTTACATTGTCTTTCATAGTGGCCAAGTGACTTCAAGCTACCAAAAACACAAAAGGTAAATTTAGTGCTATGCTGATGCCATTTAATGGGACCCGGAATAAGGTGGTAGTGGGTTACAGTGAAACTGTCGGACCCACTTACACGTCAGCCCCGTTCCGGCATTCCTTCGCATTTGTCTGCCGGTGCCGGAGCAGTGGTGTCGGCGCAAATATAGGGAGAAAAACATTGTGGTTCAAATTTGATTATTTCTGGTGTTCATTGACTAGTTAAGAGCTCTAGTAATGCACTGAATGAAGACATGTTCAAACTTTGTCGAATTTTACCTTTTCCCCGGCTATTTTGTTGGTTTAGCCAACTTTTAGTTCATTCCGGAGAGATTATTTGAAGTGAAAAATGATTTTTGTAGAATGTATAATTAAAAAATAAGAAAAAGATATAAGTCCACGCACAAAATTATTTTTATTAAAAGAATACGTAATTAAAATGAATTTTATGAAAATGATTTTCAAATAAATTGCGCCAAACAAATGCTTGGATTTACATTCGTTTTTTATGCTTTAGATTGATCTTTCAGTTGCCTTTCTCTAGTTCTTTATCGGGTAGGTTTAGGTCATATTTTGCATGTAGCATTACATATGTTAATTGTTTATTTAATGGCACAATGTCCACTTCAAAAAGTTGGAATTTTGCATTTTCTTTTATGAAAGACGATAATTATATGCCAATTTTTTACTTTAGATTTATATGTATTTTACCACATATTCAATGTATGTTGTTGCACGTAGCACATATCGTGGCACCATATTCATGTGTCTTTGAAATGAGACGATACCATGTATGATGGTTCGTTATTTTTCAGCAGACACAAATGAATTAACAAAATTGCATATTAATTATGATATCGTACAAAAAGCAAGTACTCGAAACCCATGATTTTGCCGAACTCGATACCTTACCTAGTATTTCCACTTCTAGCTAGAATTATAATAGGCAATAAGTTGCATTTATTATTGATTCCAAAATAAATTTCAAAAGTGGGAACAATGTTGACAGGGAGAATTAAATTCTTTGGCATCAAGTTAGGACTCCCAGCTTTCAAACATATACCTAATGTGAAGAATGAACAATCTAATCAAGTTTGAAACTCAGATTCTTATATGCACTCTTTATTCTTTAACCAAACTAATAATTTTGAGTTGATCTTCCAATTTTACAGATTTGTCCTCGATACATTAGCTCTAAATTATCATTGAGGGAAGTATTATATCTCCGAAAAAAATAAGTGAATATCTAAGAACGTGAAGTGTCGAAAAGTTGGTGCTTGTTCTGTATCAGTCGACCTCTCAAGCCGCTAAGTGGAGCATGCACCTGGGAATGGGCATCTAATCAGCCCCAATCATCTCGACATTGAGTCATGTCATGCAACGTAAGACCAACAAATGTCTTTGGCTGATTTCTGTCACTACAAGTTGTTTGAAAACGTTAGGGGCCAAAAGAAAATGCTCTAACAATTATGGGGAAGATGATGTTGAATGGGAACATGATGAGAGATGTGTGGAGTGGGAGTTTGTCGTCCTAGAAATGGAGTAATCACTGTACAACACTGAACGATAAAAAACAAATTCTCATAAGGATAGAGTTTTTGATATGTAATTTGACGGTTCAATTTGATGTGAGAATCCAAAAAAGTTCAAACAAGCATACAAAACATATTATGAGCTTGTTTTTAAATTAGCCACGGACTTACTCAGTATGTAAACAATAAAATATCTTAATACTGACATTTTAAAATGTAACCCAAGACTAAATAAGTAAAAGTGATACAATTTTTCACTTGTCAATCTCTAATTGTATTCAATCATGGCATGTTTAGCATACTTATTTCTCGTGGAAAAGAAAAACTTGATAGCTGTCAAACTCACAATCACAATCACTTAGCCTATATGTTTGACTCATATTTATAAACTATTTATAAGTAATCACTCTACTTTTTATCCGCACATTTGAATAGATTCACAAATACAATCAGTTGATTGAGAATGCAATTTTTTTTTTTATAAACATCGCACAAACAAATTGCTTCTTCACGACCCACAAAAGCATTCACATTTGTTGTCTATACAAAAAGAAATAAAGAATAAAGAATAAAAAAATAAATAAAAAATCGCCCGCACCAGCTTTATTAAATAAAAGTTTTATATATTTTTTCAGTAATTCTAGCTCGTTGATTTCAGAAAAAACAAGAAAAAGCATAACCAACAAGTTGAAGTGATTGTCCTTTTTCTATTTCTTTAAGGATAAAACTTTTTAAATTTACAAATATTAAGAATAAAAAGACAAACAACCTTTATTGAACTAAAACCTATAAAACATTGGTTTAACCTTTCACTAATTTGTTTGTTTCAAAAAAAAGAAGAAGGAATATATATGGGCCACTCCACACATCAATTTGTTCTTCGACCAAACTCTTAAAAGGAAATCAACTATACACAAAATCAATGTCAATCATTTCATAGAAAATTTTGTGTATATAATCTTGAAACTAATTACTTGAAATAATAGTGTCTGAATAAATTTATTTGGTCGAGAAATCGTCTATATAAAGATTTCTTCGTTTCTCTCATTTTCTATCGGTTAGTATTTATTCGAACTTTTCTTGTGCTTGTAGAATTAAGTCATGTTCCGCAAGATCTTGTATGAGCTATACATCCCCCTTGCATTTATGCAAGAAACTACGCCAATTCTATAGGCTTTGGCTTATGTAGATCACAAAGGCATAATTGTCAAAAATCACTTTTTATTTTACATTTAGATAGAGCTTAGGTCCAATCAAATCCATGAAATTGTAAGTCTCCAATCAAAATATGTTTCTATCATACTACCATTAAGCAAATCCCTTCGTGCTTTTTGTTATGATTTTCCACTAATCGGGTACTAGAACGTTCAGAAACTTAAAAGAATTAAGAGTCCGTTTGATTGTAAGAGTGAAATTTGGGTGGAAAGAAAATGAATTTTAGGGAATTGAATTGCCTAAAATTGTTTTCTTGGGAATTGTAAATTAATTGTGTTTGATTGATATAATTTTTCGCCCGAAAAATATTGAGATTTTGAATCTTTCGGTGTTCGTTTGACTTTGTTTTTCATAAAAATTGTCCATTAAAGGGAATTGATTTTCCACAAAACCAAGTAAAAAGTAACCATGTGAGCCAAACAAAGAAAATGAATTCCATGGAAAATATAGTATATCAAACAAGACAAAAGTGAAAGTTGAAATTTGTTTTTCATTTTCCATGAAAAATTTGAGTGAATCAAACGGGCCCTAAGTGCAATCACTTTCTTAAAAAGCTTAATTGAGAATTGGAAAGAGGGCTCTGTCATGATCTTCATTTGTAATTAATTAATTGTGCAAAAACATTAATTATAATTAGTTCCAAAAAGAGTACTAAAAAGAAGTTGAAGAAGTGAGAGAATTAATATACATACTTCAGAAAATAATTGAATAAGGCTTCTTCTCATTTGGTGTCTCATGTATCTTAGCCTTCTTCTCATTTGATTTCCCATCGATCTTCTTGTTAGACTTCTTCCCTTCTTACCCTCCTTGCCACCCGAAGGTTTGGGATGAAGGGGACCAGTTGTTACAGTCCACTTTGGCCATGAGAAAAGTCTTTACACTTTGGAACTCCATTTGTTCCGTCACGTATAGGTTATAGTCAACCTTAAACTATGAGAATATATCAAGGAGTGTCTCCAGAATCATGACAATCATGACAATCTGAGTCTTGAAATCAATGTTAGCTCCTAAAACCTCCACTACATTATTAAGTGACAACATTTAGTAACAGACCATCCTATCATAATGACACCACTTTTCATTGAAGTGTTTTGAACACTGGTTGACTCGTTGGTAGTGGTCATAAGACAAGGTTTTCTTAACACGAATTTGTGTTTATCGACATTGAGAACAATGTAAAGTTAGTTAGTTAGTTAGTTAGTTTTTTTTTTTTTTTTAATTATGTGATTGAAAATTAGTATAGAAGAAAAGTAAGTTTTAAATAATCACTTTCAAACAAGGGCTTAATGACAAGTACTTCTCAAAAAGCATTCGGCCTAAATACTTAAATAATGTTTGGAAGTGCGTAAATTAAAATTTAAGTGATTATAAGTTATGACGTTATGAAATGTCCTGATCACAATTAGAATATATTTTTATGCAAATTTATATCAATTGTTATCATGATCTTATAGACTAATTCATACAGATGCGAGAAAATTAATATGGGTATTTTTTTAATGCAAATTTGACACGATCATTATCTTATATTGAAAGGGAAAGATGTATGCTAAAAGTAACAATATTAAATCAAATGTTTTTTAAATTATAATTACGTAAATGGAGCAAATAGCGAATATGGATTTACTCTAAATTTGTTAAAATATAAAACTACTAATCATCTATCTCTTCATATCAACTAGATTTTTAAGAACTACAAACATTAATAGTGTAGATTCTTATAATGTTATTGCCCTAGAATTTAATTAAGTTGAAAAAAAAACACTCGAATTAAGTATTTGTTAGTCATAATTACTCATAAGAACGTGATTTAGCTGGCAACTACTTAATAATTGCTTTGCTCACCCCGCAATTGTTCATACTGTAAAATATTAAAGTATGAGTCACTAGTTGTAAATATATTGTTTCAGATAAGCGTCCGTTTAACAAGACTTTAAAGTCTATCTATAATGTTGATGCAAAGTCCTCAACTGTTGAAGCTATGTCGCTGAAATGATTCATATCAAAATTTGCATCGAATGTTCCAGGTTGTTGAAAACCTACTCATTGTGATGTATTTGAAAGCTGGTCCGATGTGTTTTCATTTTATACACATACATCCACACGAAAAGGATATGCTGTAATTCTGGGATCCTTACGTTTCAATTCCATGTAGAAAGAAGAGAGCTATCATTTGTTATCCTTATATTGGTGATATTTCAACTAGAGATGGCAAAAAACCCGTCCCGCCCCGCTCCGATGGGGCCCCGCCTCGAATGGGGCGAAAAAAACCCGCCCCGACGGGTTGGCGGGGCGGGGATTGCCGCCCCGCCACGGGTCGCGGGGCGGGGCGGGGTGAGGGTGCCCCGCCCCGAACCCGCCCCGTGAAGTTAAATTTAAAAAATAATAATAAAAAAATTGAACATT
>CAIGRR010358425.1:0-11724 GCA_903798365.1 Fraxinus sp. 1973-6204 | reverse complement strand
TTCAACAACCTGACTGCCGCAACTATGGACGAAGTCATTGTGAAGCTGGGTATTCTATATCTGATTTCGAGTTACCTTTAAACCGCAACAAGTGCGAATGTAGTTGCAGATGAAATTTTGAACCTTGTCGACTCCCCATGCATGGATACATCCTCATGGATCTATTCCAGATTACATACAAGTACTTGAAGCTCGCTCTTACCAAGCCGAACCCAAAAGTTGAAGATCCCAAGGGTATAATGTCATATAGACTTCGTAGTTTCCCACTTACCTTTCAGATATGGATATATGAGTCCATTTTATCATTGACTGGGAAAATATGTTCAAGAGTGAACCATAGCTATTATAAACTGGAGCAACGATGACTGACGAGTATTTTCTGCAACAATTGACAAGATTATGTTTAACTAGCCAGATGTACGAAATCTAATTATAGGCACTTGTTAATAACATATTTTGTTCCAAAATATCAACTAAAGCTTCATATTAAACTACGTAAAATATTGTTGTGCGTATATCAAAGTCACCGAAAATGCACACCTTCTAAATTTCAGGTTGAAGTCGTGATTATACACCCAACCAATGTGGAGAAGATGACACATTACTTTCAGAGGTTATCGAAAAGGGAACGCATTACATTTCCATCATCTATTGCTGTCGGCACTAAGACCACAATTACATGAGCTCTTCTAATCCTTCGTTCATGCCATGCTCCTACAATATAAATCATGACCAACCAAGAATGGTAGTGGTATGTTGGTTTATGTTTCGTCAAATTTATCTTATTTATACGTATATTACCCAGCCGCAATTAATCCTAAAACCATGTAAACATTAATTGCAGCCACGCATCATCAGAGTACCGGAGGATATTTTGAATCAGATGCTTGAGATACAGGCAACTCAATCATGGATATTGGATTCACAAACTGAAATCAATGCCAACGTCGACTCGCTTGAAATAATAGTGGAATTCAGATTCAAGACGTTACTGAGAATGCTCGTAAGGGCAAAGAAATGTGCCAAACAAGGTCAAGATACGACAGATTTATCCTATCAAATGAACCAAACATGACAAATAAGAAGGTACGATGATATGCATTACTATATAAAAATAGTAGAAATGTAGTCACTCATATGCAATTTTCCAATAGTTGAAACAAAATAATTTAAGCACAGTTATCTTTTATACGTAGAGTATTGTCAACAACGACAATTCAGTTAACCAGACCACTGATGGATCGAGCCCTCAACACATCATCCAATCAGCAGTAGTTCAAATGAACGTAACACAATATGGCAATAACCCTTCTCTCATTAAACAAGTAAACAATGGTAAAAATGGCAATGTACAAACTGAAGCAATTGTTGAAATAAACTATACGAAGGAGGATCTCATTCGGGTGGATATGCAAAGTGCGAGTTCGATGAAGTTTAAGTCTACAACTTAGGTATTTGAATTACGTATTGGAAATAATATACTTATCACACACTACATATGTTAGAAAAGGAAGCACGAGCTGAGGTAGGAAGCAAGCCGGCAGCCTAGTCATTTCATCAGGCTTCATCAGCAGCTAATTGTACAGTAGAAGATGCTAGAAGACTCAGTGCACTTGCAATCCGTTAGCCTTGCACATGGATTTGTTGGAGGAATATTCTTTATTGTTTTGTAACTAATTTTGTCCTTTTTCCTTTTTCCTTAAGTGTATATATAATGTATTTTGTATCTTGGATCAATCATCAATAGAATTCGAGTTTAGCTCACAGGAAATTCCCATTCATTTCAGTTTTATTTTATCTTAGAAATTTACATGGTATCAGAGCCTTAATGGCAGAATCAGATAATGAATCATCAAGTCTTCTACAAAACCTTCCACAAAACACTAACCAAAATGAGAATTCACCAGTACATGATCCAACTCATTTCAACAGTCCATATTTCATTGGAAGCAACGATGGCACCAGATCTATTCTGGTAACGCATGTCCTTGATGCCAACAACTATCACTCGTGGGCAAGATCGATGAAGAGAGCCCTCAGAATTAAGAACAAGCTGGGATTCATTGATGGTAGCATCCAAGAACCTCAGGAACCAAATGATTCACTCATGGAACACTAGCTCAGGTACAACGATATTGTGATTACCTGGCTTCAAAACACCATGGCTGTGGACAATCAATGCAGCACCACATATGCTGAAACAGCCTATCAATTATGGCAGGAGTTGGAACAACCTTTTGCACAGCAGAATGCACCCAGAATTTTTGAAATCAAGCAGGCTATCACGGTTTTATCACAAAATCAGGATACTGTAAGTGTGTACTAGTCTAAGTTCAAAACTCTACTTGATGAACTGATAAACTATGAATCAGTCCCTAGTTGCTCCTGTGGAGGATTGAAAACTGTAGTTGAAAATCAAAACCGTGATTGGGTGATGAAATTTCTGATGGGGTTAGATGACTCTTACAAAGCCATCAAGGCACAAGTCCTTTTGAACAAACCATTTCCCTCCCTAAATGAAGTATATGCTGTAATTCAACAAGAGGAGAAGAGGAAGCAAATATCAAGTGATGGTTCAATCAATGAGACAATGGCGTTACTGGCTAAGGGAAACCTCAGAGATAGTGTGAGGCAGAGCCCCTTTTCACAAAGGAGAGATAGGTACTATTGCACTCATTGCAAGATAACAGGTCATTCAACTGAAAGGTGCCTAAAAGACCCAAACAAACCTATATGCTCTCACTGCAAGATGCCATGTCACATTGCAAACAAATGTTTCAAGCTCCATGGATACCCACCTGGCCATAAGTTCGAAGGAAAATGGAGATATACACCTACAGCAAACCAAGCCTCTACTTGCCTATCTTCGAACTAAGAGCAGCAGAGCAATAAGGCTAATGTATATTTAACTCAAGAAGAATATTCTCACTTAATGGCTATCCTCAAATTGTCAATTGGTCAAAACATTACTCCATCAGTAAATCAGGTTCAGAGTATTGCTATCTCAGAATCAGACAATGTCCTTCCAAAAATTTCTGATATATCACTTTCCTCAACCACCTTTAATTCTGCAAAATCCAACCAATCTGCTACTCCTTGGATATTAGATACAGGGACAACAGATCATATGATTTGCGACCCATCATTTCTATCCTCTATCAAATCCAAAACTAATTGCTCGGTGAGTCTTCCAAACGGAGCAATGGTTCATGTGACATGTGTTGGAACAACACATATCACAGACAAATTAGTCCTCCAAGATGTGCTGTGTGTTCCCTCATTTTCATTCAACCTTATATATGTTAAGAAGCTCACTCAAGCATTAAATTGTTGTGTTATTTTTCTCCCTGATATATGTTTTTTACAGGACCTTTTGACTTGGACAACGACTAGAATGGGTAAAGCAAAATCTGGTCTCTATCAAGTCCTGACTTCAGCAGTTTCACATGTGGCCCTTCAGAAAACTTTGAATCATCTAACCAACACATATCTTCTTGCAGCCTCCGTTATCAATCGTGAAAATGAGTTCGATATTTGGCACTACAGAATGGGACACGCATCTAATTTTACACTTACTCTTGAAGATACTATACCCAAGACAGTCTCACAAAATAAGCCTTCTTCTGTGTGTCCTTTAGCTAAGTTACATAGACTTCCATTTCCTATTAGCCAGCACAAATCTAAAAATAGTTTTGATTTAGTACACTGTGATATCTGGGGACCTTGAAATGAAATTAGCTATGATGGATCACGTTATTTTCTAACCATAATTGATGATTTTAGTAGGTGTACCTGGATATATACGTTAAAATTGAAATCAGAAGCCACAAATGCTTTGCAAAATTTTTATAAAATGATAGAAACTCAATTTCAAAGAAGAATCAAAATTATTATAAATGATAATGGAGCAGAATTTAATATGAAACAATTCTATCTGGACAAATGAATCATTCACCAGAAAACTTGCGTGGAAACCCCTCAACAAAATGCTATTATTGAGAGGACGCATCAACACATACTAAACGTTGCAAGAGCCTTAAGATTTCAGAGTGGAATCCCATTAAGATATTGGAACGATTGTGTCCTGACTGGAGTCTATTTAATTAATAGAACTCCCACGATAATTCTGGGAAATAAAAGTCCTTTTGAGATACTATTCCAAACTAAGCCTACCTATTCTCACCTTAAAGTTTTTGGCTGCCTAGCTTATTCCACAACACTCACGAATGGGAGGCACAAGTTCGACTCCAGAGCTAGAAGATACATTTTCGTAGGATATCCTATTAGCATTAAGGGTTATAAACTACTTGATTTGGAAACCAAGAAGGTGTTCATATCAAGGAATGTTGTTTTCCATGAATCTATCTTTCCTTACAAAGAACTTGAAACCACAAACATACTTGTTCCACCAGACCCTGCAAATCTGTGTTTTCCTCAAAATCCTATCATTTCAGTCCCAAATGACTCTTTCAAAGAAATGGAAAGCCAATCAGAACAATCACCTGAACATGCAGAACCTATAGGACACTCTCATGATCTTCAAAATGATCTCATACCACAATAGTCAAATCAGCTTATACCTGACAATAATCAAACTACACCTCATCTTCCTCGAAGATCCACCAAGCTTCGAAAAACTCCTGCAAAGTTACATGATTTTGTTTGTCAGTAGGCTAGTTTGCTTTACCCATTTCAGACATTGAACAAGGAAGGAGGTTCTATCTTCTCAGGTAATGCTTTCCCTCTTAGTTCTACTATTTCATATGAAAAGTTATCTGCACCTCATAAAGCTTTTGTCTCTTCCATTACTACACAATATGAACCAAAAACATACTAAGAAGCTATCAAATTCTCTGAATGGCACGAAGCCATGAAAAGTGAAATTAAGACTCTTGGGTTGAATGACATATGGGCTGTTGTTGATCTGCCACTCAACAAGAAGGTAATAGGGTGTAAATGGGTCTATAAACTGAAGTTTAATGCTGATGGAAGTGTAGAGAGGTATAAGGCCAGGTTGGTGGCCAAAGGATACACTCAATAGGAAGGATTGGACTACCATGAAACCTTTTCGCTGGTAGCAAAACTTGTAACAGTCAGAACTCTTCTTGCCATAGCAGCCATAAGGGGGTGGTTCCTCTTCTAATTAGATGTTAACAATACCTTCCTGCATAGAACTTGGCTGAAGAGGTATATATGGAACTTCCTCCAGGATATGGTAGTGATTTAGAATCAAAGGTATGCAAACTTCGCAAAAGCTTGTATGGATCAAAACAAACATCAATGCAATGGTACTCAAAGCTATCCAACTTCATTCTGCAGCATGGTTTTGTTCAATCCAAGGCTGATTACAGCTTATTTGTTAGATCTACTCAAGACTCATTTGTGGTAGTTCTAGTCTATGTGGACGACATAATCATAAGTGGAAATTTCTAGAATCCATAAACAGTATCAAAGCCGCTCTTGATGCTGAATTCAAGATCAAAGATTTGGGAAAACTAAAATATTTTCTAGGAATTGAAGTGGCTAGATCAAAAGAAGGAGTAAATATCTGCCAAAGAAAATATACTCTAGATATTTTAGCAGATTCAGGAACAATAGGGTCGACTCCAGCCAAAGTGCCACTTGATCAGAACATAAAATTGTCCAAAGAAGAAGGGGAGGTGCTTGCTGATCCATCCATTTATAGAAGATTGATTGGATGCCTATTTTATTTGACTATAACTAGGTCAGACATATCTTATTCTGTTCAACTTCTTAGCCAGTACATGGATCAGCCAAGAACTCCTCACCTCAATGCAGCACATAAGGTATTGAGGTATCTGAAGAGAGCTCTAGGGCAAGGATTGTTCTATTCCTCCACATCTAAATTACAGTTGAATGGATACTCGGATTCAGATTGGGGAAGTTGTCCAGATAGTAGGAAATCAGTGACAGGATATTGCGTTTTTATTGGATCATCTTTGGTTTCCTAAAAGTCAAAGAAGTAGAATGTGGTATCAAGGTCGTTATCTGAGGCAGAATATAGAGCGATGGCCAATGTTTGCTGTGAATTAACCTGGATGAGATATTTATTTAAGGATTTGAAGATAGAACACGCTCAAGCAGCCAACCTATATTGTGATAATAAATCAGCTATCTATATTACCACAAATCCTATATTTCACGAGAGAACTAAACATATAGAGATAGATTGCCATCTCATTAGAGATAAAATACAAGCTGGAGAAATAGTCACTGAGTATGTGAACACTGGCTCTCAAGTTGCAGACATTTTAACTAAGGCTTTAAGTTCTGCAAGTTTTTATCATTACATGGTCAAGATGGGAGTAGTAAATGTTTACTCTCCATCTTGCAGGGGGCTGTTAGAAAAGGAAGCACGAGCTGAGGTAGGAAGCAAGCTGGCAGCCTAGTCATTTCCTCAGGCTTCATCAGCAGCTGATTGTGCAGTAGAAGATGCTAGAAGACTCAGTGCACTTGCAATCCATTAGCCTTGCACATGGATTTGTTGGAGGAATATTCTTTATTGTTTTGTAACTAATTTTGTCCTTTTTCCTTTTTCCTTAAGTGTATATATAATGTATTTTGTATATTGGATCAATCATCAATAGAATTCGAGTTTAGCTCACAGCAAATTCCCATTCATTTCAGTTTTATTTTATCTTAGAAATTTACAACATAAGTACGATATTCAGCATTCATAATTTTGTATGCTTCATACGTACAATGGAGTTTATCTGATTTGCACTTGTACATATCCGTATGGTGAAAATATACATTTGTATATATGTATTTTATGTGACAAATTGGGTTACAAGTATTTATTGTAAAGATTCGTTAAATAAGGGGATTTTGCAGGTTGGCGACAAAACACCCACCACCCTTACTGATCTCGACTTTGTTAAAAACTCATTACATCACGTCTCTTATCCATCTGCCCAACAGACAGGGAGTGGTGTGATGCTCAAAAAAACATTCATCCGCTAAGAATATGGTTTAGACCAAAGGCCAATGATAAGCAAACTATCTGATCGTTTGTCTCCTACGACCAAAGGCCCGAGATACCATCAAAGCGATCTTCAGCGGCTCAGACGCTTGGAATCCCTGAGCTTCCATCAAACCTTGAATCCTTCGAGCATCTTGTGAAAAGCCACCAGCTAAAAGTGAGTTTATAACCCTTTCAAATTCTTTGGGCCCCAATTGATCCTTCTTCGCCTCCAAAACTCCCAAAGCTTGAAGAGCCTTCCTCTCGGACCCAGTCCTTGAGTACATGTCACAAAGGCTAATATGCACCTTCAGTGGAAGAGATTTCCCTTTAATTGCAATCTTATCCAATATCTGTTCAGTTTCATCAACCAGAAGTAATTTGGCCAACCAGTCGACCAGAACTGTGCACGTAGCAATTCCAGGCTCGAAACAGTCCTTCTCGAGCTCGAGTAGAAGATTTAAAGCTTTATCCAAAAAATTCTTAATTGCATAAGCTGCAATCATGCTAGCAGTGCATCTGTCGTCCGGTTTGTGCCCAAGTTTCATCATGTAATCAAAATTATGTCGAGCCTGATTAGGGTCACCAGCTTGACCAAATGTCTCGACCAGTAACATACATGATTCTAAACTTGGTTGGAAACCAGCAAACTGCATGGTGGTAGAAATTCGTAGGGCTCCGTTAACATCACCACGCTGGGCAAAGGATTGAAACAAGGCCATAAATATCTCCTTTGTGGGTTTCATGTCCCTTGCTTCCATTTCTCTCATCAACGACTCACCCATCTTTAGTTGTCTGGCTTTGACATAGGCCATGATCATAGAAATGTACACCTTCATGTCCGGTTTGAATCCATGACTCCTCAAATCTTCAAATGCTTCTTTTGCTCGATCAAGATTTCCTGATTTCCTGTACATGCTTACCATAATAGTTGATGTCAGAATATCAAGTGGAATACCATTTTCATTCATCTTCTTGAGAATTCTTTCAGCATCTTCTAAGTGATTTTCTCAAGCATGTGTATCAATCAGTTTTGAATAGTCACGTATGTTGGTCTGGAAGGACTCTTCACCGAGTAAAAATTCTGCAATCTAGAACAAATCATTGAACAATGGTCATGTCACGATAAAAATATAGAAAAAGTATCCTCCGACAAGTAACTGCGTGCATCATGACCACAAAATACTTGATGTCGGATTGGAAAAAGAAAGTTTGGAATTTTATGGCATTCATTGCAGAAGAAAAGGTTCATAGAAATAAAAAATTAGCTAACAAAAATTACTTCATCAAATTTTCCCAGATGTTATCGATTAACTAACAATCTTCTAATCATGTTTCTAATCTCCTAATACGTTTATAATAAGAATTATTTAGCTAATGAGTTAGTTTCTTGAATTCATGCGGCACATCTAGTGCCATTCAAATGTCAGCAATGGCACAAAGCTTTGATCCTTAAAATACTGAAAAATTTCAAAAGCAATCAGAAATATCTTCAATACCATACAGCACTACGAAACATACAAATTATCCATTCACATATGCAACAGAGGCAGTTTTCAGATTGAAAGTGGGCATAAACATCCTTCCGGAGAATGGAGTGACATATAGGTCTGAGAGAATAATCTAACTACTTTATCTTCCTGTCATTGCATGTCTCTGTTTTACCACTCTAGCTTACATCATACAACACTTAATGCATAAAATTTTCAGTCCTTTAGTTGTGATAGTGTCTCGAAGGAATCTGTAATTCTATGTGATATAGATGATTAAAAAAGACAAAACAAATTTCCATATTCTTCATCTGTTCATTTACTTAATGTCAATTAAGTGGTTTACAATTTAACTAGACACAACAAAATGGTCAAAGCACAGGTGTATCTTAGCTATTTAATAAGGAGGCAGATGCCATAGTACATTTGAATCAAACTAAAACTATAAACCCAGATTGAAATATTATGCTAAACAATATGGAAAACTAGAATACAGACAATGTTGTGCCAAACTAACATTACATAATCATGCAAGTAAAGGGAGAACTGCTGAATTACAGACCAAATAAAATCTCTTCTACAGTGGAAATATATGTAGTATTATTAGACAAGAATTTAGATGGGAATTGGGTGAAGTGGTGTACCTTAAAGTATACAAGAGAATTATGTTCTTTCAATCTGTCAAGAAAACTAATCCACTCAATCCTGCTAGGCTGAAGAAGCTCCGTCCATTCTGCTAAAAGTGGAGTAGGATCATCATCCTCTTGTAATGAGAGGATTTTGTCATCAACAAGTTCGCACTTCCCGAATATTAGCTTTGGCTCCTGAGGCCAAATAGCTTCTCCATTCTCGTGAATTTTATCAGCGACCTCAGCCCATGTTGGATCAGACAAATCAAGTCCATAAATCTTGTACTTAATCTTCCCATGTCTTTTGGGAAGCTCCACAACATCATGCTTCTCTTCAGCCACATTATTATCATCCTTCATGTCCCGTTCTTCACCCACGAATTCTGTTTTTAGTGTCTCTTGTTGGGCTTCAGGTTTTCCATTTTTCGAAGCTTTTCCAAANCAACATCATGCTTCTCTTCAGCCACATTATTATCATCCTTCATGTCCCGTTCTTCACCCACGAATTCTGTTTTTAGTGTCTCTTGTTGGGCTTCAGGTTTTCCATTTTTCGAAGCTTTTCCAAACTCTGATAAAACTCACTTTCCTCCATCTTCTCCCGTGCCCATTTAAATCTGAGCTCTCTCAACATATCCCCACGTATACCCACTTCACTGGCAAACCTGCACATGTCCTTAACTTTCTCAAACTGAAGAAAACCCTTCATTTTCTCCTTCTTCCTTTCTTTCTCCATATCTTCCAAAACCACATGGCTAACCTCCCACACTGTTCTCCAAAGATCCTTACTGAAATCCTGAGAAGGTGTGGATGAAGAAGCCTCAACCATCTGCTCAAGACTACCTCTTTCTATTTCTGACACAACCTTTCGAACAATAATCAAAAGCATCCCATCGATGGTTTGCTTATCACAGTCAATATATGCTATAGAAAGCTTTCGTCTCATTCTCCAAACGAACCTGGACAGGAACTCATTTGTGGTTGCGTTATCATCTAACTCAGTTTCTGAATCACTATATGAGTCATTTAGTTGGGCAGTGAGAACAAATCTACCAAAATGTGAATTTGATTTAGGGCTGTAGAATATATAAAATGCACCACAACTTTCTGGCGAACAAATCGAAGGGGATGTACCGGAAGCAACGATTGCACAATGTCTATGGTAACCAAGGTATGAAGAAAACACTCTACCATTGAGTTTTGATATATTATTGATAGTCTGTCTTGAAAAGAAGTACCTCAGATTCATGTCTATCTCTATGTATACGTGTTATAGAGGACGTCGCGGCAGCAACTAATTCAGGTTTTACAAGCTAAATTCAAGTCACTTCAGCAAAGGCTTCACAAATAATAGCAGATTAAACTACAGATAACACTGATCTGTAGATTCTTTCTACCACATGGATAAAAAATTCGGAGAACTAAACATCTCATTCCAGACCCCTAAAAGTGCCTCAACCTGGAAACAAAAAGAAATAATTTAAAACTGTTGCGGGTCAGGTCAGACCCGCCACGTCGCCCTCCACGTGTCATAGAGGTGGTCCAGACCACGCCACGTGGTGATCGAGGCAATTGCGTACGAGACGAACCGATTGCATGAACCGAAGTGATCCCGTCAGGGGCGAACATCTGTGATGCACCGTGGACGCAAAGGCCCGCACTCCGCTCTTGCCCTGCTACACTTGCTTCACCTCGCCTCGACAAAGATCCCTTGCTCAATCTTTTTAAATCAAATCACGACTGATGGGACGTGTGGCAGGATCCAAACGATCAATTCAATAGCTTCAGCCAAAAACATTTAGTGCCCGCCAACCTAAAGATTGATGGATTGATACCTAAGATGGGACGAGCCCTGAGGATCTGGTAACACGTGTCTCCTCATCTAACGGCTCTCATCCTCCCATCCTTAGTATAAATACCCACTCCTTATGCCAGAAGAGGGAGAAAATCCCATTTTACTTAAACCATGAAGTTTTCCCACCTAAAAGCCTGTTCTAAGGCCCGGTTGGTACTTCCCCTCGAAAAAGGGTTCTTGAAAAAGAACCAGCCACAATCACTTTCTGCGAAAGCCCTCCGCTTAGGATCATGAGCTCCGGTGACGAAGACGTGAACCCTAGAAGAACAAGGGAGATATCTGAAGAAGAGATCTCTCGAAACATGATGCATCAACGACCCCATCACCGGCATCGCAGAGGCAATAGAACAGCCCAACTTACAGCTGAAGTGGCCATGATGGCTGCCTACATGAGAAGCATTGCAGCTCAAAACGTTGCCATGCAAGAGCTCTTCATGCAAGTGCGCAGCCAACCCATGGGCGAACTGAGACGGGGTCTAGCAGAAGGACCCATTTGTGCCCTCAAGACGAAGCTCCCATCGAAAGAGAGGTGGGAATGAATACTTCTAACTACACAGCCGCTTCGGCTGGGAGCGCTCCTACAGAGGAGAACCAGTTCCCTCCTGATTACGAAGACCAACCTCAGAGGTCCACCAATGTGTTTGATAGAATTGGAAGGGTGCCTAGAAATAGGAACCAACCTGCCCGTCAGACGCCTCGTCAGTAGGAGCAAGCACAAAACCCAGCTCAAGCTCAGGCCCCCCTGCCTAGAAATAGGCGAGAGAGGCGAAA
>CAIGRR010358415.1:0-15535 GCA_903798365.1 Fraxinus sp. 1973-6204 | reverse complement strand
CTGGTGAGAATCATCCCAAGCAAGATGAAAAGGATGGAAAAAATGGGAATCCATTTTGCAGAAACTCTTCCATAGCTTTTATTCTTCATTTTTTTCTTGTCTTTTCTACACAACTGAAGATAAAAATTCCTGGTATATTATCAATGATCTATATACGAGAATTCATCAACTGTGTGTGTGTGTGTGTGTGTGTGTGTGTGTGTGTTTGTAATTTGCTGGAGTAGAAATGTGGAGTGACTGTTGTCAATTTTGCATTATTGGGCCGGGCGGGCAGGTTTTATTTCCTGGGTCGGGTGGATTTCACACACTCACCTGCCACGTAGGATTATTTGAATTGCTGCGTACGAGGCTGTGTGCGTGGACTGTAAGTGTAGCACTACTCTTTCAGTAAATACAGAAATTCTGAATTTGAGTACTTATAGCTGAATCAGCAAGAAGCATGACTAATGCGGATTGAAGTGCCAACTCTGCGATTAATGATAGCCTAGTCATCAAAAGGAGTGCACTTTTTATTTTTTAAAAGTTAAATAAACTAATTAGATAAAAAAAAATTACTATTAATATTCTTAAAATAATAATAAAAAAAAAGCCTTATTACACCTAACTTCGTTAGGTTTGAAGTTTGAATTTACCCTCTTTTAATGTCTTACTTTTTTTAAGAACTTTAAAATTTTTGAAGTTTGAATTTACCCTCTTTTAATGTCTTACTTTTTTTAAGAACTTTAAAATTTGATTTATTACACGGTCAAAGAAGTTTGCAAAGTCTTGATGTACATCCTAATCCTACTATTGGAGAATAAGTACTTGTGGTGGACCTCACATTAATTACGAGCTTTTTTCGGTTAACTTTACACATCACTTTTTTTTTTTTTTTTTTTAAGTAAAAAAAAAATTTGTGTGATTTTTTTTAAAAATATATAATAGCCCAACTTAAATTTTTTTTTGGTCCGATCCTAGATCCGCCCTTGGGTTGGGACATCCTCGTATTTGCTGAAAGACATTCAGAATAAACACATCCATCGTGAACTTTGATTTGTGTGCACCTGATAATTGACATATCCGATTCATCACAGGATTGTATTGGGGAAGATACCAACACCTGACGGTCCAACAAATGCTTATACTGTTATCCGTGGCAGGTGGGTTGGTAAGTTATCTAGATGTATGTAGAAAAACTATTGCGCCGTATTAAGTATTCGGAATGTTAGTCACAGTATGCTTATTTGTCCTCCAAAGGGTTTTAGGTTCTCCAAAATGATACTTCTAATAAGAAATTATTGACTGCCTAGTATCTTGATTATAAATATGGATTTCCTTATTACATAGGCTTCTTTAAGCAACCAATGTGATGTAGAATGGGAGGGGGAGGGGGAGAGGGAGAGAGGCTTTTGTTCAATACTTTAAATTTCTTTAAAAAATGGAAAGTTTCTTACCTTAGATCTAACTATTACAAGAGAAATGTTTTAAATCTACACTTCTATATTTTAGTACACAATAGGTGCTTATTTTTGGCAAGTCTCCAATGCAGTCTCTCCATCACAATGCTTATTTTGTTTTGAATTTATATTCTGCATGTTCACCTCACCTTCTATCCTTCTTATTTCTTGCTCATGTAAATGGATTATGGCAATGAGACTATTTTACCAACCTTTTCTCATCTCCCCTCATCTTTGCTTTAGGAACACTACCAGGTTCATGGTTTTCTTTTAAGAATGAGCTAAATAATCATTAATCTGCCTTCCCCTTTGATAATTTAGATATTTAATATGGCGAACCAAAAACATGTGATCATAAAAGCTCCATTGGAATGTAAAAGATCTTCGAGCTCTCTTTTCTTGTGCTGTAATTTGTTTTCATTTTTGTTTTCTAGGAGCATAATTAAGGCTCAGGTAAGTGAAACAAAGCTCTAACTAGTGCACGTGTCTCCTGTGACAATGATAATCCTCCGGCCTGAAAGACAAACATTACATTCTTTAGGATTTTGAAAATGAATCCTGCACAAATTGCTTTCAACATTAGAGTGTTGGCAAAATAGTCCAACATCAATTTGAGATTAGGCTTAAGGCCTGTTTGGCATGTCTTTTGATGTTGCTTCATGTAGAAGAGTTTTTGGATCTCAAAAGTACCTTTTAGCTTTTCAAAATCCATGCCAAATGGGCCCTAACATTTCAAATCTGGAGACTTAAGTTTGTGGGCGTGCTTACATCATTATATGTTCTTGACGTGGAAAAATATCGAACAAAGAACGAGAATGAGAAAGAAAAGAGATAGAGAGGAGAGAAAGAGAAGAGGTGGAAGGAGAGAAGAAGAGGGAGAGACTATCAAGCTTATTTCATATCAAAATTGTATCTTATTACAAAGCATTAGCCCCTTTATATAGGGTTTAAGACTAGTCTAACTTGGGTAAGATACATCTAACAAAATATCTATCAAATTTAGGTAAGGAACATAGTATAGAATCTAAAATCCTAATTATGTCTCCGACATGGAAAGTCTTCCAGATGATATATCTTCTAGGATTCCCGTCAATTCTACTCATAAACATTTCATATTAACTGCAATAGCTTCCCCTTACAATTGTAAAATGATTATAATTGTTATTTCGATTTTTTATCATTTCTTTAGAGTCTTCACTTCTTTCTTTACACATACTTCGGTGTATACCACTACAATATTGTCTAGGTTGATACATCCACCTCTTGACATTTGCCTCAATTACTGTGTGATCACGCTATGTAAAGGAAATTCCCATTCTCTGGATGTATGAAAAGACCACTTCTCCTCTTATTTATGCATAATTTTTGCATATCCTCTCTCTGCATTGACCTAGTGGTTCACCATTAACTACCCCCAACTTCTAGCTCTATTCACCAACAAAACTCGCTCTGCCCGAAAGGGAACATGGATGGACAGGAATTCCACTTAAAGACTTTTTTGCCAAACTGGATCTGATTTTTTTTATTTTTATTATCATTTTTGGTGTAAGTTCAATTTTTTAAAGCTGTAATTGCTATCAAAATATGTTTCAATTACCTGGAATTCGTTATTTGGTTCATGGAGTTGTTTGCAATTAATTTAGATCTTTGTTGCATTTGATGATCATCCATGTAGGTGAAACTGTAGTCCTACTTAAATGACGCTGTCATGAATTGTTTGTGCATGAAAGTGCAAGCATATTTGCTTTTATGCTTGTACAGGTAGACTAGTTTACATTTGTATGTTTGTACATGTAAATTTACACCATGTACTCTTTAACGTGTTAGATTTATATTTGTTAGGTAACGTGAATGTTACTTTTCTTATACTTTTAATTTTCTCTATATTCCCCTGTATTTCGGGGCTTTCCACATAGTGGTCATTTCATTTAGATTATGAACCATTAATCTCTATAACTACTACTATCTTTGTAGGACTTTGCCCAGCGGTCAACGAGGGGAGGTATATGAAGTGAATGGTGACCAAGTAGCTGTAATTTTTGATATCACTGGAAAGGCACAAAAGGAAGATAGAATCTTAGACCCTGCTCTCAGACCATCAATTTACTGGATTAGCGGTACATATTCTTCACTAGAAGGATTGGAGTATATGGTTGAATATGAATTGAGTTCATTCATAGTTTTTTGCTTAAATGTTATGGTTTTAGTGTTCTTGCATTCCTCATGGCCATACAATACGGTCATCTTTTAAGGTGGGGCGGCCACTACACTGAGTGATTGTGATCTTGGATGAGATTCGTAGGAGTAAAAAATATTTATTTGATAATGCTGTGGAATGGGGAGAAAAAAAATTATGTTAATTGCAATAGCTCAAAACTAAACTGGTGTTGCAGTGCAGAATGAGGAACAAATAAAATTTGTTTTATTGTGATACTTGTGGTGTTGATTCCTTGCAGTTTTTGGTTTGGCCTCGGTGCTCTCAAGAACAAATAGAATCTCTGGTTTATAGTTGCAGGACAAAATTAGTTTATTCTGGATCTGTTGCCCCTGACTTTGGCAATATTCAGTCTTGAGATGAATTTGATGTCCTTTTAATTCGAAAGTCATGTTTGCACATTTACTTTTTTGTTATCTTAGTGTGGGCCGAACTGCCTAAATTGCAGCTTTTTATAGAATCTCGTTTTACAGATCTTGTTCAAGGGTTGTGCTCTTTTGGTGCCTAGTTTGGATCCTAGGCAGAGATTATATGTCTTATTTTTCATAATCAAGCTTATCAATTCTGCACTGCCGTTTGATTGTTATTTGCCCGATCTTTTATGTTATGTTTACATTTTCAATGCTCTCTTACATGTTATCAAAGCTGACTAGTACTTCTATATGCAGTTAAGGACATCGAGCATGATGTTGATGCTCAAAGTCATGACTGCTATGTTGCTATGGAAGCACTCTGTGAGGTACCCATCTTTAATGGATAATAACATAACTAGTTTTTGCAACTCTTTATATTGACTTTTATTTCCTTCTTACCATTTTTGTCATAATGACTGCAGGTCTTGCAGACTCGACAACCTCTCATTGTATACTTTCCAGATTTTTCTTTATGGATTTCAAGGGCTATCTCAAAATCAGATCGTAAAGAGTTTATCACTAAGGTCAAAGAGATGTTTGACCAATTATCCGGACCTGTAGTTTTGATATGTGGTCAAAACAAAGCAGAAATCGGTTCTAAAGAAAAGGAGAAATTTGTAAGTCGTAAGATATGGATAATTGTTTTACGGGTCTGCTCTTCCCTCAGCCATGGATGATGCTTCAGTATTTGTGGATAACATTTTTTTTCCTTCTGTTGCCAACAGACAATGATACTTCCAAATTTGGGCCGTCTTGCCAAATTGGTAATTTTTATAATCTTTGTAGCTGTTATATGCTTATTGATACTTTCGACTTTTAGTTTTAGACTTACTGAGATATATTATTTGCTTTAATTGCTCCACCACCTCTCTCTCTCTGATAACTCGTGAATAGAAATATTGTTTTGTGGTGATGCTACTGTAATTGAAGTTGCATACGTTCTAATTATTTTAAACAGGTGGTAACTGGTAAGATATGATAGTATCCTTCTGTCCATATTTTTAGGATTTGCAGTGAGCGTCTAAAAATGTATCTCCATGCAAATCAGTGTCAAGCAATTTATTGTTTGATTTATCAAATCTAAGACTATAAGACAAATTATCTGGAAGATTAACCAAAATATGGCAGGAAATTTGTGTCGAATTTCCGTGCTTAGGGGTTGAAGTCTGTCAAATATATCACATCCTTCGAAAATCATTTAAAAAAATATTTTGAATTCAAGGCTATTGAATTTTTTGTTATTCCTTAAAATGCGTAGAGTTGTTTGTTTTCAATATGGTTATCCGTTTGTATTAGATAAAATCTTGAAGGGTTGACAGTTTATTTGAGATATGCTTGGAGATAACCGTCATACAGGAGAAGTAACTGCTAGCTGTAAAAAAATTGCCGTGTTTCTTCACCATAAACCTGTTCTTTAGCTGTGATTTTTCTCCAACTCTTTTCATCCCAACTTGTAGTACTTCCATTATTTGGTTAAATGAAATATTTCCGTAGTTATTAAAATCGGACTGGACTGGCAGGTTTGGCCCGGAATTGGCAAACTGGTTGGGGTTGCTTTATCTGACCGTCTAGCCAAGGAACGGGTCAATACCTGCCAGAACCAGGTGGTTATGAATCAAAACTGGAACGGTTCTTAGTGCTAACCTGCCCGTTAGCAAACCAATTTATATAGTGAGTAAATATATATATATATCATAGGCTCCATTACAAAATTATGACTATTATAAATATTAAGGAAGAGCAAGATGTAATAAATTAATAGTATACCTTTATTTGATTCGTCCAGAAAAAGAAATATATTTAAATATTTTTTATTTTTCAATTTGTATTTTACCTATGCAATATACGTTTAATTTGGGATCACCATAACATAATATATATATATATATATATATGTATATGTATATAAATTCATGATCCAACATTGACCCACCATTTAAGTCAGTGATCTACTGGTTAAGCCAGTGACCCAATAACTGATAACTTGTCTAAGTCGACCTTTGATGCAGGTCTGAATGATTATTTCCCGAGTTAAACGATGTCTTGCATATAGGGATAGAAAAAGTCTTCTGGTCTAGTGGTCTTTCTTTGTCATGACCTTCTGATTTCGCTGAAAATTTCCTTTTAACTCTGGATATCCCAGCTCGAGTTACTTGAACTGTGCGATTGAAATATACTTTCTGCATTCTGAAAACATGTGGTGTTGATAAATTTTTTTGCTTTAAATATGTCTTGCTTTGTTACAAAACTGGACGGTACATGATATAATATTTGGATGCTTCTTACTTTACAGCCTCTTTCCTTAAAGCGACTTACAGAGGGATTAAAAACCACCAAGCGATCTGAAGATGATGATATATATAAGCTATTCAGTAATGTCATGAATATATACCCCCCAAAGGTAATTTTTCCTAATCAAGACCACATACAAGTAATTAAAGGATTTCACGGTACACTTTGCTGTTATTTAGTACTCGACGTGATTATCATTTCATGTTCTCTTATCTGCTAAAGGTATTCTTTTCTTGTTATGAATGTCACATTCATTATCTAAGGAATTCGGGGACTTATTGCATGGGGAAAGCTGGAACCCTTCTCTATTAGAGCAATATTAATCAATTGCACACACAGAGGCACTGGACACGTAACTGCAATTTCAAACTGTTGAAGNATGTCACATTCATTATCTAAGGAATTCGGGGACTTATTGCATGGGGAAAGCTGGAACCCTTCTCTATTAGAGCAATATTAATCAATTGCACACACAGAGGCACTGGACACGTAACTGCAATTTCAAACTGTTGAAGATATAAATTTAAATAAATAAAGTCGTTTTTTGTCCATCGACTTGATGTTTTTGATGAGGTGGTCTTCTAATTAAAATGTTATTTAGTACGAGTACATAGCATCAAATGATAGAATTATGTTATCTGCCAATGATACTTGATGTTGGCAGGAAGAAGATCTTCTGAGGACATTCAGTAAACAGATTGAAGAAGACCGGAGAATTGTGATAGCTCGAAGCAACTTAAATGAATTGCACAAGGTACAACTACAGGATTTTGGTTGTGGGTGTCCTCTTGATTATTTCATGTATTTTAGTTCTGTTCTGAAATATTTATTATATTTTTAGGCAAATCAGTTATCATTTATGTTAGGCTAAGCTTAAAAGTTAGTCGATGGTGTGTAAATTTGTAAGATAGTTTCAATGATAAATATTCATTTCAGGTCCTCGAGGAGCATGAACTATCATGCACGGACCTGTTAAATGTGAATACTGATGATGTGATACTGACAAAACGGAGTAAGATTTCTACGCCTTGCACAACCGCGTGTTTTCGTATGTATATAAGCATGACATATTGCAATATATGCCATTATTTTACCACAAGGCCATCTTCCTTTGCATTCAAATGTGTTTTCCAAGTGGCTAGATGTTCAAGGAACTTCATTGGCAGCGAGGTCAAAGTTCACTTTTTGAAGGAACTTATTGTAAGCTTCTTTGTCCTCATGTTGGGCATGATGGAAATATTATACTTGGAGTTGCTGGAACATAATGATTGATATGAGATCTTACTCCTGCCCTCCCACCCGACTTTCACTTGAAAGAAAGACATATCAAACAATTTGGTACCCTCATATAGGATCCTCTCTTTCTAATTTTTGAACTTTTTTGGCTGCAAAGGTTAGAATAGGAACAAATTATAGAAACATTCTGCATGAAATTTTTGGCGCATTGAAGAAAAGGAAAAATTGACAACAATATGTGGTACAATATGCTTACTAGGCTAATTCACTTGTGATACTTGTGAAAAGTGGTAGTCAGCGTTAGGATATGCTTTTGCATAAGAATTGTTGACTACTTACTGGTCATAAAGTAGCCCCCTGTGAAAAATCTTCCAATTTGAAAATGCAATTTTCGAAGTGCTTTCTATCAAAAAGGAAAATTAAGCTATCAGGGAAAACAGTAGCTTAGATTTACTCTTGATGCTTGACATTTAGGTGGAAATTGTAAGACATATGTCCTAGACAATATTTGTATTTTTGAATAGACAAGGCATGTAATCTCTTTTGCAACATTTTTTGTATTTTGCGATGAAATCTTGGGACAATACAAACTTAAAACTAAATATATAGGAACTATCTTAACTTAGAGGTTAACATTCATGAAAGATTTCATTCTGAAGATGCTACCATTGTTACTATTAAAAAGTGCCATTGAACTCCATGGATTTGACCTCTCAATATTGCCATTGAACTCCATGGATTTGACCTCTCAATATTGCCATATTTACATATTATTTCTTCTGTATCTTTTGCTTTAGTTCTAGACTATGTTGGAGGAATGTTTTCAAATTTCGTAGTTACTGCTTTTCATCATCATGCTTATCAATATCAACAATTTCATTTTACCTTTTGGGTTGCAGAAGCAGAAATGGTCATTGGTTGGGCTAAAAATCACTACCTATCCTCGTGCCTTCTTCCTTCCATCAAGGGGGATCGATTGCATTTGCCTTACAAGAGGTAATTATCTTTATGCTTGTGATTTTCTGGGTATCAAATTTTTTGATTGTTTATGTTTGTTGCTACTCTCTACCACATGTAGCCTTGAACTCGCAATTTTGAGGTTAAAGGAGCGGGAAACAGTATCCAAGAAGTCTTCACAGAATTTGAAGGTCTTTCCCTTTATTATCATGATACATACATTGTATCGCCAATTTTCGTGCTCATTCTTGTACTAATGAAGACTTGTTTCAGAATCTTGCCAAGGATGAGTACGAGAGCAACTTTGTTTCAGCAGTAGTTCCTCCAGGTGAGATTGGTGTCAAGTTTGATGATGTTGGTGCTCTTGAAGATGTAAAGAAGGCTCTGAATGAACTTGTAATTCTTCCCATGCGGAGACCCGAGCTCTTCTCCAGTGGAAACCTGTTGCGGGTAAGTTACAAATATATTCTGCATTCAATTTTGCATTTTGTTGCACTTTCGGTTTGTAAAAAATATTGCGGCTTTTGTCAGCCTTGCAAAGGGATATTACTCTTTGGACCTCCTGGAACTGGGAAAACCCTTCTTGCTAAGGCGCTGGCAACAGAAGCAGGGGCTAATTTCATCAGCATTACTGGTTCAACTCTTACGTCTAAGGTGTGTATCATTCTACCTCTTGCTTCGCATGTGAGCTTGCCTCTTTTTTTTTTTCCAGTTATTATTACTATTATTCTTAATTTTATTGTTAGTCGCATGCATGCAAAAAGAAAGTTGTGGGAGGGAGGGTTAGCGTATCAATGTCTTGTGCATGTCCTGTTAGCTTCAGAATGAATGTCTGTTTTGGAAGTGTTTGTAAATAGATAGAAATGAGTGGTGGAAAAGTGGATAATGGGCCAAATAGGTACTGACCAGGCGAGGCCGTTAGAATAAGAAGGGCCTTTCGAACAAAATCTACCCACAAATTTCTTCTTTTCTCTACATTTTGATTTTATTTAGAAAATATATTCTATTATCTTCATTGATACTAGCGAAACATATTGGGAACAAACAAAGCAAGTCAACAAGCGGGAGCATGGAATCTACGATCGACTGTGCCCTCACCTAGAGCCTACCTAAGAAAGCATTCTCACTTGGTGAACAATCTCTAACTAAAAGAACTCTTTCTTGTTATCGTTGAATCCATCATCAAGATAGATTTGCCTTACATGGTCAAATTAGAATGAGTTAGATTTCATGTGCCAGCAAGAAGAAAAACAAGGTAAGGCATAGACAATGACATCTAGTGGTCAAAAAGAACTATTGTGGGTCCTATAAAATGTGTGGATAAAAGTGGTTTGAATAAGAGTACACTTCCCAGACATAGGCTGTCTTTTCTTTGTCCTTTTACATACGTGGATTTGCAATGGAAGAATTCATAATGATTCAGTATTTTATAGTTGCAAAGTGTACGTTATCCAGTTGAGTAGCTCAAGAAAGCTCTCGACCTTGTTCAAAAGCTGTGAGTTGCCATACCAATATTTGTTTTCAAATTATAAAACTTTTGAAGAAGAGAATTCAAGTTAATAAATTTATCCTCTCAAAAGCTTGAACGATTAGATGAGGTGGTTTGATGTAGTATCATAGTAACAAATTTCGGTTCTGAGTTTAGTTGCTACCCATTTATAATAATTGTGTGCGTGTATGACCTATGAGAAACTAAATTGGCTTGAACGCGAGGGGAATATTGATTACAAAATTTAAATAATAAGCACTTGTTTGGTATTGTTGATTTTGACTTGAGATTTTTATCAACTTTTAATTTACACCAAACATGGGCTAAATTTGCTCCTCCTAAAATAGCTTGAGCTTTTATATGAGGTGGAATAACAAAATTATATTTCGCATGGATCAATTTGGTTTGAAGGCCTTGTACAGTAACCTGATTTTTAATAGGTGCTGTAATGGCTGGAAAACAGTTATTTTTTTTTTTTACTACGAAGACAATTAGAAAAGAGGTTGAAGCAAGATCAGGAATTCAAGTAGTTACAGAATCCAATAGATTGTGTTGGAAGGTTAAGTAAACGCGAATGAAGAATTATCCCTGTTCTTAAATCCATTTGGCATTTAGATTCATGTTGTGGTTTTTGATAGTATCTGGGGCGTATAGTTTGTATTGTTTAATAAATGCTTTAGAATGAAGGTTTTTGATGATCCTCGGCATGTTAATGTAAGTTCGTTTGCACCACCATTTGGTGCAGGCTTAAGAACTGTTTGGATCGAACGGAATTCCAAATGCCCCTTAGGACTGTTGATAAATGCATATCCTCATCTTGAGTTTAGGCATAGGTTGTTGGCACGCGTCTGGTGTCTTGGTAGTTGGTACAGCCCTTGAGAGCTTAAGTAACTTTGTCATGATTGAATATGCAAGTAAGTTGAAATATGAAAACCATTTTTTCTGTTCAATAATATAAGTAACTTACCTGCTGGCATTTCTAGCAAGTCTTTCACGGCGTGTTGGATGAATCAGTGCTTCATGGACAAATACAAACTGTCAAAGAATGTATAGAAGAATGGCCTGAAGTTACTTGCAAATTGGATATAGCTCGAGTTAAATTTTCCAGAATAAGTTGGTTGATATAATATTCAAGCAGTGTCCAAAATATCTCATGGAATGAGCAATCTGCATTTGATTTTAACTGTATGCAGAAGTTTAGAGATGGAAACCAGTGAGAGAATAATCAAAACAACTGTAATAGTCTTTTCATTTTCTTCCACTTTTTATTGTTCCCTGTATATAGTATTTGAAGGTTACTGAACAGGGATTAAAGTGTATGGTAACAAATGAAAGAAAATCATATTTGGGGTGTGCATAAGATGCATATTCTTTGCCATTCTGCTCCTTACAGTTCCTTCTATTTCTTTTATACATTGTAAATTTCGCGCTTGCTTCTTTGCAGTGGTTTGGTGACGCTGAAAAGCTTACTAGGGCACTCTTCTCATTTGCTGGCAAACTTGCTCCTGTAATTATTTTTGTCGATGAGGTGAGACCTGCCATATAGATATAAACTTGAATAAAATGTAGATGTTAACGACGTTGATAGGTGGTTATTTCTTCATAACATTGGCAATGCTGTGTACGAGTCTTGAAAAATCTTTAAAATCCCGATAACATTAACTTTTGGCGAACGATATTTTCCTACCTAAAGCTAGCTGAAGATGAAATGTGAATGTGTTTATGGTTTTCTAAATAATATGATGCTTACAGAAAGAGCTATTTACAAGAAACTTTATTTTAATCTGCAAAGCAATTAGCTAAACATTTGATTCCAAAGATTAATCCACCTTATTTAGAATATAAAAGTTTTTATGACATATGAAGTCAGAAATTATCAAGTGTACAAAGGCAAGATTTTGGAGCTGCTTAAAAGCATAATTGATTATCACAAACTAGCAATTCATTGCCGTGTCTTCCATTTTTTTTATTTTTTTTTCCGAATATAAATATTTCAGAATATGCATTAATCGTTTATAATATGTAGGCAAAATATTAAATAGTTTTGTATATTTTTCATTAGCAATAAATTAGATATCAAGAAGTAGATTGTAATGTACTTAAAAAATATAAGGAGGACGGATAGAGTCATAGAGAGATGAATTGAGACCAGGAAACCACTAAGGTGGTATTCAATTCTTTAGTAATATAAATAAGGAGCAATATCGGTAGTCCATACTTTCATTTTCTTGCTGTATTTTACATGGAGACCAATCAAAAGGAAGATTCATCGCTCTATAAATCTGCATGCAGTAATCCAAATATAAAGCATTGTGCTGGTGTTTCATGCCTGTTATTGTTTTTAGATGTTTCTGACTATCGTTTATTGTAGCTATAAATCCTTGCTATGCTTGTGCATGCAGGTTGACAGTTTACTTGGTGCTCGTGGGGGTGCTTTTGAGCACGAGGCAACTAGAAGAATGCGGAATGAGTTTATGGCAGCTTGGGATGGACTGAGGTCAAAAGACAGCCAAAGAATCCTTATCCTTGGTGCCACAAATAGACCATTTGATCTCGACGATGCTGTCATTCGACGCCTACCAAGAAGGTATAGTCTTGTGACTGAAAAGTGTTTATAAGCTATGGGTCCCATGGAATGTTTGGATAGTAAGCGGGTAATAAGTTGTGGGTCCTACAAAATGCGTGGATAAAAAATATGTTTAATTTAAGCTTTGCCAAACATGCTGCAAGTTATTTTGTCAGATGATCAGCGTCTGTGTTGTAGAGGAGTTTGAAACCTGTTCTCTGTTGTGCATTCTTTAACTACAAATGGAATCTCTGCAAAGAGTGTCAGTAGCAAGTGAATGTTGTGCTGACAACACAATAATCTGAAAAACCATGTGAGTCGTGAAGTGAAACTGCTAATGATATATGTTTGGTTGGTATTAGGATTTATTTGGACCTACCAGATGCTGAAAATCGGCTGAAGATACTAAAAATAATACTTGCTCAAGAAAATCTGGAATCTGGATTTTCTTTTGACCAACTAGCAAAGGCTACCGAGGGTTATTCGGGGAGTGATTTAAAGGTAATTTGCTTAATTTCATTACCAATCAGATACTAATATGGCTACTCAATTCTATCTAGTGGTATTTTGAACTTCTATAAACATATTTTTGCAGAACCTTTGCATTGCTGCAGCATATAGACCTGTCCAGGAATTGCTAGAAAAAGAAAGCAAGGTAAAGGCTACAAGATCTATTATTCCTTTTATAAAATTTTGCCATTACCAGATGGTTGCAATTCCTTCACTGTCATTGGTTAGAACTTCCTTGTTTTTTCTGACGGGTACTGAGGTCAACTAATTGATTCTTTTACAAGTTTTTCACCATTCTTTAGAACAATACGCGTCGGAACATAATAGGACAAAAACTACTGATTCCTAAATTTGAAGTTCCCTGGTGGCAATAGCACTGATTGGTGGATAAACTTCACTCTCAGTTTGGGCAGTTTATGACTAAGCCCCCCGTTAGCCCCCCATTAAAATTATAATACATTTTTCTCTCTTTTCTTTTCAATCAAACATTCTCCAATAAAATAATATTACACGTAACTCGAAAAGTTTTCCTCTTTTTCAGCCTCCAATTCTCCAAAAAAAAAATACTATTCCAAAATTTTAATACCAAATAATGGGGGCCAAACGGGTCTAAATTTTGAACCATATATATTATGATGTGTCCTTGTGGTATGTCATAAATTTCAATTATAAAGTCCCCTTCTCTTGCAAATTACTTAAGATGAATATATACAGATGGTGAACTGTTTACTAGCTTGCTCTAGGTTATTCTGATTCTTACCCCTTCTCTGAAAGGAAAAGGGAAGAAGAAGTTGTTCAAGGAGAGAAGAGAAGAGTCAGGAGTTCTTGTGAAAGGGTTGAAAGTGATGTATCCCTTAATCACCCAAGATCATGCCCAGGAATCCACCCCAGACACTATTCATTTGAGCCTTTACTTCGAAGTATCCCTTAAGAAATAGGCCCAGCCTCATTGGAGAATCAAACACGAAACCTCCAGTTCTAATACCAACTCATGTAGGGAGATGCAGCCATTTTTCCCAAAAGCTATAGCTAGTGGAAGACGTGAAATCACCCTTTATCCCCCAGTAATCAACCCAAAGCAATATTTGTTTGGGACTTTACTTCGAAGTATCCCTAACGAAATAGGTCCATCCTCATGTTCTGTAGACTGGTCTATATTGACCT
Organism: Fraxinus sp. 1973-6204; assembly: GCA_903798365.1. Lineage (NCBI taxonomy): Eukaryota > Viridiplantae > Streptophyta > Magnoliopsida > Lamiales > Oleaceae > Fraxinus > Fraxinus sp. 1973-6204. The sequence goes on along the minus strand of CAIGRR010358415.1, from coordinate 1,257 downwards.
CTTTTCAACTTTCATAAAACACGTTGCCCGAGTTTCCATATTTTGTCTTATTTGTTGACAATATAACATGTTTATAATTAGTTCTTGCTCATTGCAGGGTGAGAGTAATGATGGAGTTCCAGTGTTAAGACGACTAAATTTGGAAGATTTTGTGCAGTCCAAAGCCAAGGTAAATTGTTTGGAACTCTACTTTTAAGTGTACCAAGCTTAGAAACTATTATATATACCGTTTAATTGAGCTTTATAAAAATTCCCAGGTGGGGCCGTCGGTTGCATATGATGCAACTAGCATGAACGAGCTGCGGAAATGGAATGAACAGTATGGTGAAGGAGGAAGCCGTAGAAAATCACCATTCGGCTTTTGAAATTAATAGTTACTCTATATTTCGACAATTCATTGTCTGAAGCAAATCTTAAACCTCAGAAATTTTGTATTTATAAGGTAGAATCTCACGTTTTTCTTAATGAGTTACCAGTTTTTTACCCGTTCCTATTATTAGTAGTTGTAACGTGTAATTGTAAATGATTACTGTGCTTATTACACTGTTATGCACTTTGTGTAACTTCAGTTAATTCTTAGTTTTCTGAAGATAATGTTCGAGATCGCAATGGCTCAACGTTTTAATTTATAATTTATAATTTTTTTTTTATGATAATGCTGATTTGTTCAGAAATATGTGTGTATTTATTTCATAACAAGGTGGTGTGGTGTGTAACTGATGTATTGATTGAAATCTTTTACGTGTAAACTTGAAAATGTTTTCTCAAGAAAATGTTTTTCAACTTTCCAAAATTTTCACATTTTTGAGAAAAACAAATTATTCATGTTTTGGTTGATAAATATTTTCCAGGTCTTATTTTTTTTTTTTGGGCAAATGGAAAAAATTCTAGACACGATGGTACAAAAAAATTCACTTTTATTGACATTTTTCATGCAAAACAAAGCCAAACAAATGGTATTTGGTACGGTAATTTTTTTTTGCAATTGAAACAAATTCTAGACCCAATGGTAGAAAGAATTATCACTTTAATGAACAATTTTCACAAAAAACGAAGTCAAACGGACATCAAATTTTCAACATTTTTTATGAAAAATTATACCAATCAAACACAATTAATTACAATTTCTAGTCAAATCAATTCCAGGTAAAATATTTTTTTTTTCCACCTATTTTTCACATTTGCAATCAAACGGACCCTTAGGGTAAATTAGAATTAAAGCCAAAAAGTTAGAAGCAAAGCAAGAGGAAGAAGAAG